>JAQQSY010006373.1:0-11088 GCA_028646535.1 Procyon lotor | reverse complement strand
AGACTCCTAGACTCAAGAAATGAACTAAGGGTGGCCGGGGGGGTGGTGGGGTAGGGATAGGGTGGCTGGGTTGTGGACAATGGGGAGGGTATGTGCTATTAAGTGCTGTGAAATGTGTAAGCCCGAAGATTCACAGACATGTACCCTGGGGCAAATAATACATTATATGTTAATAAAAATTAATTAAAAAAAAAAAATAGCCAAAAAGTAAAAAAAAAAAAAAAAAACAAATTTAAACAAATAATACATCATATGCTAATAAAAATAAATTTTTTTAATTTAAAAAAAACAAATTTAATAAAAGATTAATCCATTTAGAGAAAAACATGATTAGTACAGGCAATGACAAAAATTGTGAAGGTGGTATGCAAACTGAAACAGGGAAAGTCGACACTACGAGGTAGATTGGGCATACGTTATGATATTCACTGTGTAGAGATGGTCACACTGGGCAACCAAATCAGCAGACTAAATTATTAACTCGAGTTGAGATTACTGACAACTAGTACCCGCAGGCACTTTTTAGGTACAAAATACTTTTTCTCATTATCTTTTTTAATTTCATCACTGAATGTGTTAGAATGTAATAGTCAAGCAAGTGGAAAATAACACAGAGTTCTACCCTTCAAAAGGCTGAGTATGTATTATGTTGGGTAGAGTTATGGTAAAGGAGAGTCTTTGTGGGCTTTAATAGTATAAGATCTATGCTCAGAATCCAGGTCTTGTAAACTGTGGGGCCCAGAGGGAGCCTCTCACTCAACAGCTGTAGGCAGACCTTGGCTGAGTGAGAGGCAGGGATACATCCGTGAACAGAGCTTAACTTCTAGTGAGGGAAACACACACTAAACACAATAAATAAGTAAATTCTATAGTGCATTGGAAAACAGGAAATGCTCTGTAGTAAAGGGGGAAGCATGGGAAAGAGGAACAGAACTGTACAAAATAGAGCAATCAAGGCAGGCTTCATGGGGGAAGTGGCATTTGACAAAGATTTGAAAGAGGCTGGGGCATGAGCTAAATGAGTGTCTGCGGAAAGAAGGGTCCAGCAGTGAGACTTCCTTAGGGTTTTCTAAGGCCAGGAATTAAGCTGAGACAACTGTAGGGAACATCTCATTGATGGCCCTTCTCATGGGGATCTTATGCTGCATGTTGTCCAATCTCTGAAAACCACTGTTTTATGTGTTGTTTAGTTGGCTGCTTAAGGTGGGAGGGTAAATCCAGTCCCTGTTGCTCCAAAGTTCAGTTCTGAACGTGTTGAGTCCGAGTGGTCTACTAGACATCAAAGTAAAGATGGAGGGCTCACTGACCACATCTTACCTCCAGCATTTCCAATTCAGCGGGTCTGAGGTGAGACCCAGGTGATAAGTTGCTGCTGGTTGGGGACCACAGCCTTGAGAACCACTGGTACATGTGTTTTTTTTCCCCCACGGTCTAGCCAATGTTCTTTTTATAAAAACATAGATCAGAAAGTTACTTCCCTGCTCATAATTCAAACTAGCTCCAAAGATCCCAAATGTTACCACCTTGCTTTCCCTCACCCGTCTCACCAGTCTCCTCCCCCAAACTCCCCCCACATCCCGTTGCTGAGCCATTGATCCAGTGCCCTGCATGCACAAGGTGCTGGGGCCTCACTCAATGCCTGTGCTGGGTCATCTCCCTGAAAGGTCCTCCTTCCACTCAGGTTCAGAAGAGCAAGGCCAAGCCACCATTCTAGTCCCCTGTGACCCCTTCCCTTCCCACTCTGTTGGATCCCATCCCTGTCATCACTTAGCATAGGATTTCTTTTTTTTTTTTTTTAATTCATTTTTTGAGAGAGAGAGAAAGCACAGCAGTGGGAAGGGTCAGAGGGAGAAGCAGACTCCCTGCTGAGCAGGGAACCTGATGCGGGACTCGATCCTGGGACTCGATCCTGGGACTCCCGGATCATGACCTGGGCCGAAAGCAGTCACTTAACCAGCAGAGCCACCCAGGTGCCCCTGGCACAGAGTTTCTTAATTAATTAAATTTCTAAATTTCTTAATTTAACTGTCCTATCTTCCCCCATTACACTTGGAGCTCCTTGAGGGTTCTTTATTTTTTAATTATTCTTCATTATCCCCTTTAGCTTTAGACCCCTTCATTTAGACCCCTGGGAACTTTTTCAGAACTGGCAGAAACAATGTTAATTGTCATGATAATGGAAATGGGGGTGGAGGGGAACACTCAGCAGGTATGGGGCAGAGGTCACTAAAGCCTCACACAGCAGGGGCTCATACCAGCAAGAACAGTCCATCCCAAGTACCTCGTGATTTCCAAATATCTCTCCAGAGATCATGAAGGTGAAACGCATGTTTCCCATGATCTGGACCTAGAACCTAATAGTTTTACAATAAACACAAAATATTTTTTGTGCAGGGGCACCAGGATGGCAAAGTTGGCTAAGCATCTGACTCTTGATTTTGACTCAGGTCATGATCTCAGGGTCATGAGATTGAGTCCCGAGTGAGGCTCCACTTAAGATTCTCTCTTCCTCTGCCTCCCCCCCCCAACCACTGTCCACCCCTCCCAAAGAAATATATATATAGTGCAATTTTAACATACACTTAATCTTCCTGGATTACACCTACCACATAAATGGAGGAGAGTTCGGACTTTGTTTTGCTAGAAACTTGACCAAGAAATGTTACCATGCAGAGAAATTATATTATCAAAAGCAACCCTCTCATTGGACTTGCATCTTCAGTATGTGAGAACCACTCACTCTGCCTGCAGAGTTGGTTACATTACAACAACCCACAGACACGACGTCTGTTTTATGCCATCCAGAGCAACTGTGCTTAAGCATTTGAACTTTAAATGCTTATTTTTTTAAGTTATTTTCCTTCTATTTTTCCTTTCCTTTAGGGTTAGAATGCTAGACTGATTTTTGCTTTACAAGTACAGCTGTAGGCATGTTATACCACTTTATTTGGGGACAGGAAAGGAGTTGCACTTATTTATAAATTGTTACCAAAGGGTCATTTGGTATGGTGGGCTGTGACCACCAGACCACCAACCTGCAGAATCAGAGGACGGAATTGGAAGTCCTACACAATTTCCATCTGATGTCTTTGAACATGAAACGAAGGAGTTTTTTCACCTCTTCTATCGGGTTTCCATTGAGCCCTGCTCAGATATTAGCTGCACACTAAAATCTTGTCCAGCCCCCTTCTTTGGGGTCTTCCCAGGCCCATTGTTCATATCACTCTCTGTAAGCACCCTCACTCTTGTTGACATAACTGGTTTACTAGTCCTCCTCTCGCCCTGGTCTGGGGGAGTCCCAAGGGACAGCATATTGATTGAGAACTTTGGCTTGGAGTCACTCAGCAGGATTCAAATTTACTTCTGACACACTCTACTTGGGTGATCTTGACTACGGGCAATATAATTAATTTTTCTAAACCTCCATGTTCTCATCCACATAGTAGAGACAATAATACTCACCTCTCAAAGAGTTTGAAAGAATTAAATGAAATCCTGTATATACAGGAAGCACCTAGCATAGTACTTGTCCCTTAGCAAGCACTCACTAACTAGTACTTATCACCATCATGCTATTATCATTCATCCCTCACACCTAGCATATCATATGCCATATAGTGGATGTTCAGTAAATGTTTGCTGAATGAATTAACTTGGTTCTAATATACTACTCCTCTAAAAATAACTTGTTTTCAAGAATTGCTAATTGTGGAATACCTAACCTCAGAGAAAGCTATTGAGAGAGAGATTAGTGAGAGGATTTTTATGAATCTCTCTCATTGCACTGTGTAGACAATTCACCGAGCCAAGCCCTGCCCATGCCTCTTGACCATTTATAATTAATCTTGTTGGCCCAGATCTCAGATCAAGGGAATTAGCCAGAAAAGTAGAGATGGTTGCTCTTTTTATTCAGGCTTCTGTGCCAGAAGATAGATAATCCTTTTAAAGGGGAATTTTTAGACTCTGTGGGAAGACCTGTCTCATACTCTGCTCCAATTTAAAACAAGCACTGGAATTGGAGGGGAGCCAAGGACTCTGACATGGATGAGGGAGGGAGTGAGCAGGCTCATTTTACCCACAGAAATGGCCGGAGAGAGAGTAGAGGGAATTCTTAACAACTCCAAAAGGGGAATTGAAGGAGCGTGTGCTCAACCACAAAAAACAAACCAGGGAGATTTTCCTAGTCCCCTCCACACTGGCAATTAAAGTGACTCTTCACCCCAGAAGATACACAAAGGACTGAAGTATGTATTTGGATGAGGAAAAAATTTTTTACACAGTTACCCAGAAATGTCAAATAAAAGTTGGTGTTTTTGAAGGCTTAGATTTTCAGAAACTTAGATCAATTTCTGAAAAAGCCCTGAGTGATGATTTCTTTCTGTTCCTGTCTTTATGTTTAAATGTCACATAGGCAACATTTCTGCAGTTATCATGACAAGTGTGATAAGAATGGGCTTTCTGGGAAACCCATTTGGAAGCTGATGAATTTTTCAGATGTCCTTTAGCAGCAGCACTTTGGTTCATTGACAACATATAGTGCAGTTGTCAAACTACTGTAGAAAAAAGAAGTTGGTCCAAGCAGTGTTTGTTTCCTATTAAAATATAATTTATCTCAAGTATCTCTTAGTTCTGTGTGTATTCTATTTGCTAGGTATAATCACACTTAGGGTATGAGTTGATCTCATCAGACTCAACTATTGTCCACCATTAACTAGTTAATTTCTTTGTTGACGCCTAAGGAAATGCTTTCCATTTCCACTCAGGTTGATGCTTGGGATCTGTGTACAGTTCTATTTGCCATTTTCCCTTCTTGAATAGCTACAGAAGCAGACAATTCTCAAAGTAAAAGTCCTGAACTAAAACTGGCCAGAGCACTTCTTGGCTTCTTGACTTCCAAATGTCTTCAAGCTCTGGTCTTTGCTCATCTCTCCAATTCCATCTCTTTCTTTCACTTTCCATCCTTTCTGGCTACTTCAGACCTCTTTAAGTTTCTCAGACATGCTTTGCTTTCTCTTATTTCCAGCCTTTGCACGTTCTGTTCTCTCCACCTGGGACACTCCTCTCGTTCCCCTACCCACTGCTGCTCACCCTTCCAGTCTTGATTTAAAACTCACTTCTTCCTGAAGGCCTTCCTTGAGCCCTAGACTGGGCAAGAGGCTCATGTAAGGTGTTCTCAGGAAGGCGTGTATTTCCCCCACTTATGTAACTATCCGTTTCCTTCCCTGTATAACTTCTTCCTTGGGCGCACTGCTTCTCCATAAACATACTCAATAAACATACTCAACATACTCAAAACATGCATAAACATACTCAATAAACAGTAACTGAATGAGGAGACCCATGAGTGAAATCAGCTGTCCTGCGCACCATCACATGGTAAGACAATATTCCCTCTCATGCGTGAATTAACCAAGGTCTTGTGAGTCAAAGAGATTTGCCCAATTCAACTGCAGCATTTTGGCACCAGAAGTAGTACATAAATCTCCAACACCTAGGACAGTGTTATTTCCATTATTTTGAGGACTACAAACCAAAATGTCCACTATGGTAATAAGTGAAATGGGAGGGGTGCAAGACCACATGCGGGGGAAGGGGTCTGTGATAATTTGAACGACACACACACACACACTATTCAGGTCCAGTCAATTGTTGCCATAGAACAAGGCCCAGTGTTGCCAGAGATTTTTTTTTTTTTTTTTTTTTTTTTAAGATTTAGAAATCCAGGAGCACCTAGGTGACTCAGTTCATTAAGCATCTGACTCCTGATTTTGACTCAGATCATGATAGGGTTGCGAGATCAAGCCTAGCTTGGGGCTCCACACCTGGTTAAGATTCTCTTTCTCTTTTTCTCTTTCTCTCTTTCTCTTTCTCTCTCTCTCTCTCCACATGCCTATCCCCCAATTCGTGTGTTTTTTCATTCTCTCTCAAATAAATTAATTAAAAAAAAAAAAAGAATGAGGGGGGCCTGGGTGGCTCAGTCGTTAAGCGTCTGCCTTCGGCTCAGGTCGTGATCCCAGGGTCCTGGGATAGAGCCCCGCATTGGGCTCTCTGCTCAGCAGGAAGCCTGCTTCTCCTGCTACCACTCCCTCTGCTTGTGTTCCCTCTCTCTCTCGCTGTGTTTCTCTCTGTCAAATAAATAAAATCTTTAAAAAAAAAATGAGAAATTCAGAACTTAGTTTGACATTTTAATACTAATCCCCCCCCAAAAAAAGTGTTTTTATTGTAACATGTTGTGCACTCCAAAGAGAATGCTCAAGAACTAGGCAGAGCCTCCAAGCCTCCACTGTGCTGTCCCTTCTTATCTCTGAACTGAGCTTCTCTCTACACAACCCTTGTAGAGACCTTCCCATGTTCCCACAACCAGCAGTCAGCAATTCTACAGCCACCTGCTGAAAGAAAATTGCTTGAGAATCAAAAACGTCAATAAAAGAAAATTGCCTTTTCCCACAAAGAAACACTCAGCTCTCCCATCTCCAATTGCTTCAGAATTGATCAATCCCCGTGGCATTAAATTCAGCTCCCACACAGGCTTTGATGACTTTTACGATCTCATATGACAGAAACCCAAAACAACAAAGGTAGAAAACTAATTTTTCCCCCCACAGGAGAGTCCAAAAGACCACTTATATAAAGATACAAGACTAGTTTTTATTTCTGGAAGAAAATGGTACCAAAGTTTCTACTTACCTCCCCCACTCCATTATGACAAATCAATGTGTGAGGGAGAGAGAGTTCTAGCATCAGATTCTGAGGGGTTGGTTCTGGGGTCTGACCCTTGTCCTTGTAGCTCTGTGATCTCAGGTATGTGGTGACCTACTGAGAGCCTTCGTGCTCTCATAAAAAAGATGACATGGGAGGAAGAGCTGCCTATGAACCAATGTCAAGAGTTGACAATAAGCATAGATTAACTGGACTTTACCATTCTTGTAGTTCTATTATAAATAGAAAGTGCCAGGTTCCAAAATCACTGCGCTGTGCCTGACTGTGGTATGGTTGGAACCTCCATGGTCCACAGAACTAACTCACACACAGAGGAAATCTCACTTCTGTGCCCTTGAGCCTAGTTCTCTGATATTCATTCCGCTACTCCCCTGTCCTTCTTATTCAAATACTGAGAAGTCACAGGTACTGTGGGAAACAGTACCAACTTCTTCCCCACCAACTTCTCTACAATCTCTTGGGAGCACCAACTGATGTTCCTCTGCCTCCTACAGGCACCATTGTCTGCACTGACCTGTGTTGCTCATTTGACCCACATGTCCAAGTAAATGGGTCAAGCCCCCACAGCTGGAAAGTGTTGAGGCCAGGATTTGAATCCTGTTTTTTGGGTTCTTGATGCTGGGAGATACCATAACACCTACTTCCCACCATAATTTACCCACAATAATCTTTACCCACGAGGATACTGACTTCCCCCTAATTTATCCACCATATTATTTAACCACCATGGGACTTACTTGCCCCTTGACCCACGAGGAATCTGGCTTCTGCCCCCGCCATTTTTTCATTCAATCACTCCCTCAGTGAACAATTATAGAGGAAGTTTCTACAATGTGCCAGGCCTTCTGAAGCGTACAATTCTAGTGGGTGAGCTAGTAATAAATACTAAAGGGAAAAAAGCAAGGCAAATAAGGTGGGTACGATGTCTAGGGCATAAACCAGGCTGGCGGTTGGAATGTGGATCCAAGTGCAGCTGGTTCGGCAGCAGACACAGAGTGCAGGTGACTGGTAAAATATGGGGGAATCTGTGGAAAAGGAACTTGACTATTAAGCTCCAAATCTGTGCAAACCACAACATGTGAAATGTCAGTTGTCTAATCCATCATCTACTCATCTTATTTTTCTGAGGTACTATTATATTAATTTAAGAAACCAGAATTCTTAATAATTTTGTTTCCATATTATTGATACTCCTTTAAGAAAAGTGTCACTGTCCCTTTTCACAAATAATGAAATTTGCAAATTAAATTTGCCCATTTGCTCAAGGTTACCCAGCTGGTAAGTGGCAGGAGCAAGATTCAAACACAGGAAGGACTTCAAAGCTAAACATCTGTCTTCTAAACCACCTTACAGTGGTCAATAAGCAAGGATCCAAGTTGGAAAGCAGCATCAAGGAATGGAGCAGCAGGTGACAGCAGGTGTATTACTTGGCTAGGACCACCACAACAAAAGACCACAGCCTAGGTGGCTTAAGCAATAGAAATTTATTTCTCATAGTTCTGGAGGCTAAAAGTCCAAGATCAAGGTATCAGCATGTCTGGTGTCTGTGAAGTCTCTCAGTAGCTTGCAGACAGTCGCCCTCTCACTGTCTCTTGAGGGATCCTGAGTCACCAACATCTGAGGCACAGCCCTGTACGGGTGCTCAGGCTGCAGACTTACTCCCTCATTGCCTCCACCTGCAGAGCACAGGTGCTGAGGCTATGGGACAGGAGGCTAGGGAATCATTTCCCTCTGTCCTAACAGCTGGCCTCAGGGCCTTGGCATGTCTCTGCCAGTTCACAGCTCTCTTCACTCAGCCACCTCTTCTCTTTCCTTACAAAGGTGTGTTTGTGTGTATGTTTGTGTGTGTGTGTGTGTGTTACTGTTATTCTATCTGGAGCCCACATTTCTTAGCACTCAACACTGGTGTACCTATTCCCACCATCAATGAACTCTATTTAATCCATGTACACCAGCACCATCTTTTTTACCTGTGTGCACAAATGTACAAGTGTCTGTCTCTCTGCGAGAGTTAACCAGATGAAAAGAATAACGTAGAAGCAAAAGAAAAAGAAGGAGAAAAAGAACAAAGTGAGAATCGTTGGGGGAAAGGAGGGGCCACCGGGGAATGAAAATCTGGGCACTAGGCAGGGATCCATGGCCTGTACAATCAGGGGGCTGATGATGGAGGAATCCAGCAGGCTCTGCAGACAAGGCTGATTCTCTTGTCTACGGGCCTGTGGTTACCTGACTTGTAAAGAGTCTAGACCAGTTTCCCAAAACTGTGCCATGCTCTGCATAGCCGGGCTACACCTGGGGGCCAAAGCCTCTTGGAGCACCTCTGGCAAGGAGAAGCTTGTAGTATCTACCCAGGAGGCCAAACAAAGATTATTATTTTTTTATTCATGACAGATCATGGAAAAGGTTAGCGAGAGTCTTGCTCCAGACTAGCGTTTCCTGAAGTGGGAAGGAAAAAAGGATTTTGCTGTCATTTTAGGATATGCTGTGTATGGTATTCCCTTTTGTGAATATACCCACAAAATGGCACTAGCATAGTTAAGGCTCTGAGAAATCCTAAGTGTAAGGGCTGGGGTGTGGTTTTAGCTTTGCTTAGGCCTTCCGATATCACACTACACCTGTGGTGAGTTTGTGGCCTTAAATCCAGCTGAATAAAGCCAAGGACAGGTGCTGATGTATAACTCCCACCTCGGGTTGATGTTCTTTCTTTACAGGAACCCTTACCAGGTGACCCTTTCGAAAAACAGATACAGTCTCTAGGATCATGTGGCCATCTTCCAGGCCAAGCAATGGGTTCTGAACAAGTCGACCAACATGTCCTTACCGGTCTAAACTCATGCTTCGAAAACCAATACCTGCTCCTGTCAAGAGTTCAGAGCTAGACATAAGCTTGTTGCAACTTGTATGTTGAAACGTGGCCCAACATGAGCTTACTTCTTAAGGTTGAGAGCGGGGCTAAAAATGTACTATTTAAATTGTGGAGAAGTCATGAGGCAACTGGGTGGCTTAGTCGCTTAAACAGTCAGCTCTTGATTTCAGCCCAGGTCATGATCTCAGGGTCCTGGGATCGAGCCCCATGTCGGGCTCCATGTTCAGTGGGGAGTCTGCTGGAACATTCCTCTCTCCCTCCCCCTCTACCCCTCCACCCCTACTCCCTCTCTCTCTCTCTGAAATAAATAAATAATTCTTTTTTTTTTTTTTTTAATTTGACAGAGAGAAACACAGCGAGAGAGGGAACACAAGCAGAGGGAATGGTAGTGGGAGAAGCAGGCTTCCTGCCGAGCAGGGAGCCCGATGCGGGGCTCGATCCCAGGACCCTGGGATCATGACCTGAGCTGAAGGCAGACGCTCAACGACTGAGCCACCCAGGTGCCCCTGAAATAAATAAATAATTCTTTAAAAAAATAAAACAAATTGTAAGAAAGTTGTGTCAGCCTGAGAATCTAGAGAACGTGTATGATTCAGGACAGATCACGATTCTCTTAACAGACTCCAGTTTTCCAAATCTATAAAGTGAGAAGATAAGATGACATTATGGGCTGGATTGTGTACCGCCCACATTCATATGTTGAAATTCTAAGTGCCAGTATCTCAGAATGTGACTGTATTTGTATCAAGGTAAAGTGAGGTCCCGTGGGTGAGCCCTAGTCCAATATAATTGGTGTCCCTATAAAAAGAGGAGATTTGGACCCAGACACACGTGGTGAGTAAGCAGACATCGGCAAGCCAAGGAGAGAGACCATAGCAGCCCCCAAACCTGCTGACACCTTCAACTTGGACTTCTAGCCTCCAGAATTGTGAGAAAATAAATTTTTGCTCTTTTAGCCACCCCTGCCTGTGGCATTTGGTCGTGGAATCTTTGGCAAGCTAATAGACTTGGAGAAGCTTTTCAGAGCAAGCCCTTGGTTGCCTATCCAATATCCATTCTCTCCTTTTTGCTAACACAGCCCACTTTTATCCAAAAATCTACCCTCTCCCATGTGACAGAGAGAAAGGTGATCTTACCACCAGCCCACAGGCACAGCGTGAATAAGCAATTGTGTTCAGTTTATTCCTGTTGCCAGTGATGAACTCAGAAACAAGCATAAGACCAAATTCAAAGCCAGAAGGGGGTTTCTGGGAAGTTCTCACCCTCATGGAGAGACAAAATAGATGTGGTCTCTTGCTCTTTTAAAAATTCGTGTGTCTAAATGGGACATCTGAAATATCTGTAGTTATTGGGGACCTAGCAGAGAGCCAACCTGAGGGCAGACAATTTCCTAAGGATGGCAAAGAGGAGAGACCAATGATAAAGCTTCCCATACTGGCTCAGGCTTCCGGGTACATCCCACCCCATCTTCCAGTGATGGCAGATGAGAAACACCCTTCTTT
>JAQQSY010006372.1:0-11089 GCA_028646535.1 Procyon lotor | reverse complement strand
ACCTGGGTGGCTCAGTGGGTTGAGCGTCTGCCTTGGGCTGGGGTCATGATCTCAGAGTCCTGGGATTGAGCCCTGTGTCAGGCTCTCCGCTCAGCGTGGAATCTGATTCTCCCTCTCCCACTCCTCCTGCTTGTGCTTTCTTGCTCGGTCAGATAAATAAATAAAATCCTAAAAAAAAAAATAAAATAAACTGCGCCTGGGTGGCTCAGTGGGTTAAAGCCTCTGCCTTCAGTTTAAAAAAAAAAAAAGTGTTTGGGGGGCTCCTGGTTGGCTCAGTCGTTAAGCGTCTGCCTTCGGCTCAGGTCATGATCCCAGGGTCCTGGGATCGAGCCCCGCATCAGGCTCCCTGCTCCGCAGGAAGCCTGCTTCTCCCACTACCATTCCCTCTGCTTGTGTTCCCTCTCTCGCTGTGTTTCTCTCTGTTAAATAAATAAAATCTTTAAAAAAAAAAAGGTGTATTTTATTATGTTTTGCTTGCTTAGAAATAAAAAAGTATGGAAATCTATAGAGTTCAGAATGAAATTGCTTTCTAATACCACGTCCTATAGAAAACTGCTGTTAACAGTTCGGGGTATTTCTTTTCCACTGTGCCACAACTTGCTTTTCTCACTGTCATGTCTCAGACATCTTTCTGAATCAGTGCCTGTATGTCTATTTCATTCTTCTTTGTTACTGCATAGTAGTACATGGTATACGTTAAACATTATCCTTTTAGCTACTGTTCCTATTAATGGAACTTAAATTGTACCCAATTTTTTTTTTTCTGACTGTTACAAACAAAGCTGCACTGGATATTCCTGTAAGTATTTCTTAGGGCACGAATGTGAGAATGTCTAGAGGAAGAATTTCTAGAAGTAGAATGGCCAAGTCAGAGTTTGCACATTTACAATGTTGAAATAGATTGCTATATTGGCTTCATTAATTTGCATACTCTTATGAGGGCGGTCCTTAGCTGTCCATAGCTCTTACCAGCATGTAACGTGTGAATTACCTCAATCGATAGCTCCCGAGTCCTCCAGAGATTTGGGCAACCCTCAGGAACTCTTTCATTGCAGGTCAATACACTTTTGTGCACCCGGTATGGACATTTAAGGTAGCCATGCGGAATTCAAGGATGTCTGGAGGTTGAATAACATTGCATCTTAGAGGAGTTTACAAGCAGGGGAAGAGATAGGTAAATGAAAATTGAGAGATAATGTACCAGGTATCAGGATATAAGTAAACTACTGGGGGAATGTGGAGGAGGGAATAACTGCCTCTTTCTGGGGCTTTTGGGGAAGGCTGCCCAGAAGAATTGGGCCTTGAAAGATGAGTAGGAATTCTTCTGGTAAAGAAATGGAGAAGGGCATTCTAGGCAGAGGGACTAGCACGAGCAAAGGCCCGGAGGTGGGGACATTTATGTGCTCTGTGTGGAATGGTTCCATTGATCTGTGGGATGATCAGGCAAAGAAGGAGGGGGGAGGAATCAATCAGGGGAAGTAGGCCACAATGTGAAAGACCTTAAACGCCACAGAAGGGGGAAATGTGGAGATCAGGTGCAGGAAGGGCCGAAGGCAGAGAGCCTGCAGCCTGGAAGAATGATGAAGGGACTGTGCAGAAGTTCAGATGGAGGTGATAAAGGATGGGATCGGGATGACGGTGCTCAGGACAGAGAGGAGAGGGCTAGAGGTGCGGACAATATTTAGACACGTCCCTTTGGGATCTCAGACTCAGTCTGGACTCAGCCTAGAGGCTGTCATCTGGGTCAAATTTATTACACTGGATGGCTAATAAAACTGTATTGATTTCCCTTTGTTTTGTAACAAGAAATCCCTCTGCTGGGAGAAATGTCAAATCTGATGTGTCTGAGAGGAATGAACAATAGGACTGCTGGCTGGTTCAGCTGAAAACTGCTGTCTCAGGACCGCCTGCACTATTTGATAGGCTAAAAGAGCCTTGACATTGACCTGGGCTAGACATTGGGGAGGAGAGAGGGGAGGAAACAAAAGATGAAAGCAATGACCTTGTGAAAGAAAACCCAGGAATTAGCAATGGACACATATCAATCACTCACTCAATCAATTAACTCATGAAACCTGTAGAAAAATTTACTCTGTACTCCACAGAGTGCTGGCCACTGAGACACAAACCCCTGATCCCCAAGGACCTGGTCGAGGACTGGAGCCCAAAATACTTGCAAATAAGTTGGTTTGGTGTGGTCGAATCTTGTCTTAACAAAACAGTGGCATTTGAGATATTTGTCCTAGTAACTCCTTTCTGTTCCCCCCTTTCTACATCCAATCCCACCCTGGGCTTCCTTGTGTTGGTAAGTTTGTGTACTATTCTTGTTCTCAGCTGATTGCCAGCTTATCTCCATAAAAGCAGTAAGTGATGATCAGAGCATCTCTAACAGTAGCTTAAGGCATGATCCCTCCTGAGCTTTCTTTTCCAATGTGTGTGAGAGAGAGCCTGGTTCCAGCTGGTCCCAGCATGACTGCTCGCTAGCTTGGTGACTTTGGAAAAATCATTTAACCTTTCTGAGCCTCATTTTACTTACCTGAAAGTATGAGGCATCCTAATTCCTGCCCTGCCCTCCTCACCGGATGGTTGGAGGCTCAAAAGATGTGAATGTGCTTTGAAAATTGTTGGGTGAAACACAAAAGCAAGGGTCTCTAATTACTCCCTGTGCTCAGTTGCTCAGAGACAAAACTCTATTGCAGAGTGCTCACGATTTACAAGCCCCCCCTTCTTTATCCCAACCCTCAAGGGAGTGAACATACTCCTTTGGTCCACCTCCTCCCATTTAAAGATGGCAGGCTCTGAGCTTAGTGGGGTTGGACTAATTTTTCCCAAAAAGAGATCTATGAGAAGGGGAAGATGAGTGAGACTGAAGGAGGAATTCCCGAAAATTTGTCTGCAGGTGGCAGGATAAGAATAATTAGGCTTGGGGGCGCCTGGGTGGCTCAGTCGTTAAGCGTCTGCCTTCGCCTCAGGTCATGATCCCAGGGGCCTGGGATCGAGCCCCGCATCGGGCTCTCTGCTCTGCGGGAAGCCTGCTTCTCCCGCTACCATTCCCTCTGCTTGTGTTCCCTCTCTCGCTGTGTTTCTCTCTGTCAAATAAATAAAATCTTTAAAAAAAAAAAAAAAAGAATAATTAGGCTTGGACCACAGCAGGAGCGATTAGGTCAAACACTGGGAAGAATAACCTGGTTTTATGGGTTGGGAGACCCCGGGCTGTGCGACGTTGAAACTTTCTAAGACTCGAGTGTTGTCCCTTCTGATCAACTATGCAATTCTGGGCAAGTTACCAACGTCACTCAGTGACCATTTACTAAGTTATCAAACTCTCTGGGACTCAGTTACTTCCTAAGGGTTATACTGAGGTAATACAGTATGTGTGCCAAAATGTGAGCCGATTAAATCTCCTTTTCTGGAACTTGTTTTTATATGAAAGATGGAGGTGGTTCTTTCTATATAATTTGCGGGGCAGGAGAATAAATTTAGTAACTAGAATTCTAGTATTCTGCAAAGCTCCTGTGGCAAATTCACACTGCAGATAGTATGAAAACTTGGTGAAAATTTAGTTAGTCGTTCCGAACTGAATGTAGCTGTTCAACAGCTGAAATGCTACCATTTGTGCTCCATTGGAGGAGATAAAAAACATTTAGCAGGCTGCACACAACCATCTTGAGCTTTTCCCCACAAAACATTTTGCAAAAAAATTATTTAATTTATTTATTTTTTTACTTATTTAGCCAGGAAAAAGAGAACTAGTAGGGAGTTAGAGAAGCTTAAATATGAGAAATCTGAGTTTACTTGCCACTGAGAGGTGTATCTCCAGAGAAGGAAAATGAAGATTTCCATCGACTATTCATGTCAGAGAAAGGCTCCTGTCCTGACTCTCATTAGGAGTATTTGTGCTGAGCCCTTCCCAGGTCACAGTCATCAGGCGTCATTATTGAGGACACGACTATGAATGAGGGTGACAAAGAGGATGAGGGTAGTCTTGGCAGCTGAAGATGCTGATCTTCTCTGGAAACTGGCCACGTGCTTGGCCCTGGGCCAAGTGCTTCCCACGGATTATCTCATGGAATTCTCATCACTACCTGATGCATCATTATCCTCACTTTACAGATGCAGAAACTAAAGTGATGAGGATAAATATCTTGCTCCACACGGCCTCTCTAGGGAATGGGCAAAGCCAGGCAATCTCCCCACAAAGCCAACCACTAAATACACTGTTTCTTAATTTGAATTATTTCTAGCTTCTGCTGTAATCATTACCATAAGTTATAAGATATGTGAATTAAATCAAAACCATGTACGGAGATTTCCTTTATTTTGATGTTGCCAGATGGCTGAGTTTTAAACCTCCGTGAAGAAAATCTCGGAACTTGGAAGTCAAGGCATCTTATTGTTTGCAAGATACCTTACTGATAATTTTTGGAACAATCTCACGAGGTAGGTAGTATGGTCCCATTTTACAGATGAAGAAATTGAGGCTCAGAAAATTTAAGCCAATATTCTTCAAACTTTAATGTGTACATAAATCGTCAGGGGATCTTTTAAAAGATTATTTATTTATTTATTTGACACAGAGAGAGAGATCACAAGCAGGCAGAGAGGCAGGCAGAGAGAGGGCGGGGGGGAAGCAGGCTCCCTGCCAAGCAGAGAAACCGATGCGGGGCTCGATCCCAGGACCCTGAGATCATGACCTGAGCCAAAGGGAGAGGCTTTAACCCACTGAGCCACCCAAGCTCCCCCCACCCCCCAGGGATCTTTTTAAAATCAGATTTTGGTTCAGTAGGTCTGGTGTGGGGCTTGAAAGTTTGTGTTCCTAACAACCTCCCAGGTCTTGCTGAGGCTGCTGTCCCGGGGGTCACACTTGGATTCACCTGCCCAGGATGTCATTGCGTGCAAGAAGGAGATACAGAAAGCCTAGTGCCTTAACTCTATCTGTGCTTCTCGGGGGTGGTATTGGTGGCATTGAAAACGCATAGTCGCCGTTTTTCTGGTGGGACAGGCGGCCGGACAGGAATCTTGACTTGATTCTAGTAGAGCCCCGCCCTCTCTCTGAGCCTCAGTTTCTCTCTCTACACAAAGTTGGAGGTGAATTACGTGGCTCCTAAGATCTCTGAATATCAGGATAAATCATGAGGGGGTCCCTATATTAAGGTCGTTCTGTGGAAATGCTTAGAGTGGTTTCTGTTTTCCCGACCAGACCCAGACAGATACACAGATGGATGGATCTATAGACACGATCCCATTTTCTTATTTGTTAGCTGAGAGAGGTTGTAGATCCTTTTGTATAAAACTTCTTATCATCCTTCCTGTTATATATCCTCTTGATATATAACACATGATTCAGTAAATTTTAGAAAGTACAGTTTTTCAGAAAGGCCAGGTAGTATCTGATCTGAGAAAAAGAAGAGTAGTAAGCAGGGACTTGGAGACTGCTCACCTTTGGAATCTGGGACATGCACTCCTTCTAGATAACTCTATACTCTGTTGCATGTGATGAAAACTCAATTCAAATCAGACTAAGCAAAAAAGGCACAACATATTGTCCACGCACTAAAAAATCCAAGAGCAGAGCTAGCTTCAGAGTTGGATCCTGAAGTTCAGACGTATTAAGACAAAGTCCCTATATTATATTATATTATATTATATTATATTATATTATATTATATTATATTATATTATATTATTAGGGTTAGATTGGCTTAATTCTCAGCCAGGGACTTTCTATATGATGGTAAAGATGGTTATAGAGTTTGTTCTTCAAGTATTATATCATTCTTAGAGCTTATGATTCCAAAGAAAAGTGGGACTTAATCTCCCATTATCCATTTTCAAACCTCATAAATACTGAGCTCAATTGTTATGTCTGGACCACATGCCCATTTGTCAACTAATTACTGTGGCCAGAAGTAAATGATGGGACAACTGGCTGGGTATGGCTCTATACCCATCTACCCCGAGGTTGGAGGACCAAGAAAATCCAGGAAGTGGATTTTCACCAGACACTGAATCTGTCAGAACCTTGATCTAGACTCCCCAGCCTTCAGAACTACAAGAAATAAATGTTGGTTGTTTAAAAGGCACTTAGTTTATGGTGTTTTGTTATAGGAGTCTGAATGGACTATGACACTATCTATGGAGTGGGTATTATTAAATCTGTTTTAATCCAAAGCCACTGCTCTTTTCATTCTGATATACTGCTTATCCTATAAAACCACGTTCAAAAGGGTCACATTGGAGAAGTCGTATTTGTTTGTAGGTCCTACAGGCTTGACCTTGGACCTAGAAACAGAAGATACAACCACCCAGCAATCACACTACTGGGTATTTACCCTAAAGATACAAATGTAGTGATCCGAAGGGGCACGTGCACCTGAATGTTTATAGCAGCAATGTCCACAATAGCCAAACTATGGAAAGAACCTAGATGTCCATCAACAGATGAATGGATAAAGAAGATATGGTATATATATAAAATGGAATACTATGCAGCCATCAAGAGAAATGAAATCTGGCCATTTGCAATGACGTGGACGGAACTGGAGGGTATTATGCTAAGCGAAATAAGTCAGAGAAAGACAATTATCACATGATCTCTCTGATATGAAGAATTTGAGAGGCAGGGTAGGGAGTTGGGGGGGTTGGGGGAGAGAAATAAAACAAGATGGGATGGGGAAGGAGACAAACCATAAGAGACTCCTAAACTCATGAAACAAACTGAAGGTTACTGGGCGGTCAGAAGGTAGGGATAGGGTGGCTGGGTTATGGACATTGGGGAGGGTATGTGCTATGTTAAGTGCTGTGAAATGTGTAAGCCTGACGATTCACAGACATGTACCCTGGGCAAATAATACATTATATGTTAATTAAAAAAAAAAAAAAAGAAACAAGATACAGTCAAAAGGAATAGAGAAGTGAGGAGTCAAAGTTGAAATGAGATGTGGGAGTCCAGAGCTTCAGCTGTGCATGTGGCTAGGCTAGAAGTCTGATCGAAAACTCCTTTTGTAAAGGGCTTATTACCTTCCAGGTGATGCTTGCCCAAGAGGTACCAGTGAGTTGCTTGATTTAGGGTGAGCTATTACGTTTTGGTTCTAGATGAAGCCACAACTTCATGAAGCTCTGGCTTCATTTTAATCCCAGGATATCTACACTGAACTCTCTTCTTCCACAGAAAATACTTTCCTCCCTCTGACTCTCCCTGCCCTCGTCCTTCATTTGAGCATCAGGATGAAATATAATCCTCTCGGAGAGTATGGATGGGTGCCTTCCTGAGACATGTACAGGTCAATCACACGAGAGGGGACATCCATCTCTCCCGGACAAAGTGGCCTATGTTGGATAGACTCACTCGGCCCGATTTTTGACAGTCCACTGTAACAGACTGAGGGATAAGTTTTGATACAAGGAAGCTCTGATTCGGAGAAAAGAATACAGAAGGATAGGTGTATAACCTATTCATCATTTAATCAGCAAGTATCAGTTGAGTCCCTAGCATGTACCCAGTATTGTACCAGCCCTAGGATGGGTGGGGGTAAAGAGAAGAAAGAAGAACAAAAGAAGAAGACCCGTTCATGCCAACAAGAGCCTTTCTACCTTGCTGAAGACCTCAGTACAAGAAAAATTGAGAGAATATTTGAGACTGAGATGATTAAATTTAATAGCAAAGTTGCCCACTCATTGAGCAACTCTGTATTAGCTGTCTCCTATACCCAGGCACTATGCCAGGCATCAGATAAACCAAACACGCAATTATGTTTTCTCATTTTTTAAGGAGTTTAAGTCTAGAAGGAGATGATTACAAACAAAAGGCCAATGCAAACATTTGTTAGGTATTCGCTAAGTGGTGGGCACTCTACTGGGCTTTGTCTTTTGAATCTAATCTAATCTGATCTTTTTAAAAAATATTTTATTCATTTATTTGACAGAGAGAGATCACAAGCAGCAGAGAGGCAGGCAGAGAGGGGGGAAGCAGGCTCCCTGCTGAGCAGAGAGCCTGATGCGGGGCGTGATCCCAGGACCCTGAGATCATGACCTGAGCCGGAGGCAGAGGCTTTAACCCACTGAGCCACCCAGGCACCCCCAAAATCTAATCTTTAAATAAGATTGTATATTAATGTAATGGTGATGACAAGTATATAAGTAGGTACATGGCATGTGTTTGAAATGTGATCCAGAAAAGTATAAACCAGGTGCCACAGGAACTCGGGAGAATGTTACCATGCATGGGGCATGGTATGGGTGGCAAAGGTGGGCACGATCAGGGAAGAAGGGAAATTTGGGGTGTGGTAATGCAGGAGCAGGCATTTGCCTGATGAACAAGCTGTTGCCAGTACAGAGAGCAGCATGTGAACTGTCACCACAATATGAAAAATTCATGGAGTCTTTGGCACCTGCAAGTAGCTATCCAGGTTTGGGGTGAGTAAGATTAAGAGGTAGGAGATGACGCAGGAGAAGTCAACAGGGGCCAGATCATGAGGAGCCTGTAGGTCAAGATTTAGGGAGCTTGGATTTGATCTAGAAAGCAACGAAGAATCGCTGAAACATTTTACAATGGGAAACGAGTGTAGTGGTTTCAAAATGTAAGACGAGGAGGCAAGAAGACCTATTAGGTGGCCATTTTAATAAATCAAGTAGGAGATACTCGCTAGGTGGGAGGCATGGGTATGAGGAGGAAGGAGCTAAATCTAGAAATCTTTGGGAGTTAGTGTTGGGTTTATGGGATGAGGGACGGGAAAGGATCTAGAAGATTTCATGTTTCTCACTTGGGCAGTCGTTTGTGTGGTCCCGCCATTTACCGAGGTTTGGGAAATGGGAGATGTGACAGTTAACTTCATGCGTCGACGTGGCTACGCAGTGGTGTTCAGTTATTTGGTCAAACACCAGTCTGGATGTTGCTGTGAAGGTATTTTTTAGACATGATTAGCAGGTAAATCAGTAGACTCTCAGTCCAGAAAATGACCCTGTAACACAGAAGGGCCTCGTTCAATCCATTGAAAGCCTTCAGAGAAAAGACAGGTCCAGTGAGGAAGGAGAAATTCTGCCTCCAGATGGCCTTCAGACTCAAGACTGCCACACTATCTCTTCCCTCAGTCTCCAGCCTGCCAGCTTGTCCTGCAGATTCGGGAGTGCCAGCCCCCACAATCGTGCCAGCCAATTCCTTGAAATAAATTTCGCTTTCTCTCTATATGCAGCCTATTGGTTCTGTTTCTCTGAAGAACCTTAACTGTTACAGGAGGATGTCTTTTTATTCAGGCTTCCAATTCAGAAATGTTTTGCTGAAGCAATGGTTCAGAATTTTTAAAAGAGAAAGCCAAGGCTTATTTTTGTTGTTTATGCCGGGGGATATTGTGGTTCAATATCAATGCTGTTTATTTATTCTCTTGAGCTGTAGGACAATGTCCTTTCTAGGCTTCTGTTGTTGTACACTGGAGAAAGTGGGACAGATTTGTAAAACTCTCGCCAGTAAAAAAATCCACTACACACAATAAATTCTAATTATTTCATTGAAGCCAGAGGTTTTTGTTTGGGGTTTCTTTGGAAGTTATACCGATGATTTGTACCTATGAGGAAGTGTTGGAAATGTTTCTCAAAATGTGCTTCACTTGAGATAAGGGTCTAAAAGGAGACAATTTTGAAACTATTATGTTACTCTGATTCCATTTAAGGGAGGAGAAGTGGGTCCTTCAGTGGGTCATGGGAGGTGATAGGGTGGGTTAGATTCACCTACACAACTATGAGGAGAGAGATCCCCAACAGAGAGAACTTTGTGTGACTTCTTAAAGCTTTACTATTTCTTAATTCATTTCATTTCCTCAGAAGCAAGGCTTTGAGATCCAACAAAACTAGTCCCTCACTTATTATCTCTGTGACTTGGGGCAGGTGAGTGATTGCTTTGAGCCTCAGCTGCAACATCTAGGAAGCACAGCACTTAGAGTTTTTACAAGGACACATTGAAAGGTTACTTATAAAGTGTCCCATCTAGGGCCTGGTGCAGAATGGGTGCTCAAGTCAGAGAAGCTATTTTCATTATTCTTTACATTTATTTCTTCCCACAGAGGCTTTCAAATTCAGGATTGCCCAGGATACTTACATACACTTGGTCTGTTAGACCTTGCGGAAATTTCTCCTGTCCAAATGGAAATTATAGACTCTCAACACCTAAAAATTTCTCAAGAATGAAAGGAACTGACACGGTCAAAAAATTCCAGCGGAAGAACAAAGAACAAACCCTATTTCATGAAGAACAAAACGGTTCCTTCATGCTTCTCTCCCCTTTTCCTTTCACATGACCAGTTGCTACTCTTGTTCAAAACTCAGGTCGATACCATCTTCTAATGGAGCCTTTCTGTCCTCACCCAGCACCTCCTTCTATTTTAGCATCACCCTTAGTCCTCTTAATGCACATTTCCAAGGAGCACAGTCAATTTTCTTCTATGAATAAACAGCAGTCTATTTATTCTATAGAATTGTCCAGAGGGTGGCCCCCTTGTTTATAACAGCATTGATTATATTGCTTGTAATCATCTCTTCTCTTGTCTATATTCATTTCTAACAGGGAGCACTTTTAAGGGCATGGACCACATTCAACTTCCCAACCTGTGGTGTCTGGCACAGTGCCCTGGAACATTGTCTAAGGAAAGAAAGAGTGGCTAAATGGATGAATGAACATCTGCAGTGAGTTACAATGAAGGTATGTGATAGTATTTTCCATCGTCCACTGTTGCTAATCACATCTACATCCTCCCCAAGCACCATTGAGGGCACTGCCCTCTGACTCTAAAGTTTATGACATTTAAGAATTCTGCAATTTCAACCTCAGGCTCTGCTCATCACAGTCAGATCCAGCGAGGCAGCTTCTGTGTGCAAAAGCAGGATGAGGTGGGGGACTGTGAGTCGAGATTATGATGAGTTTTTAATGAGGCTACCCGTTCTGCATATCAGGTTGGTTTGCATTCTCATTAGCAATTCTCATAAGTTGTCTGAAATGCTCATAACATCAGGAATGCACACTTAGAGATGAATCAATTATACCTTGGCTTCCTGTTGAGTGGAGATTATTAACTGCATCCTTTCTCAGCAGAGCTCCCCA
>JAQQSY010006371.1:0-11089 GCA_028646535.1 Procyon lotor | reverse complement strand
TTTTCTCCCTGATGTTGGGGTTTTACTTTTTTTTGAGGACCTTGTGGTTATTGTCCTCTTGCTTTTGGCTTGTCTTCTGGGGGAGGGGCCTGCCGCATTGTTTTCTAGTCAGTCTTGCTTGGGTTGAGTCACCCTGCCGGGTATCAAGGGGCTGGGCTCCGTGGAAACAGATTTTTCAGGCTTTTGCTCTCTAGAGGTTTTTGTTCTGTGGCAGCTTTTTGAGGCTTTCCAGAGGATCAGAGCAAAGAATCTGCACCCAGACCTCTGCCGCCAGAGAGAAGTCTCAGTCTGCTCCCCTTTGGGTGGTCCAGAACATCCAGACCCACCCTCTGCAAACTCTGTTGCACATCACAACCTTCCACAGGAGGTGCACACCTCCAGCCACCCTCCCAGTGGTCACCTGAGGCCTTCGCTTGTCTCTGCACCCCCACACCACTAAAACAAGGAGCAATATTGGTCAGGGAACCTGCCTCAGGTGGCTGCCATTGCCGGGGCTGCTCTCTGGGGTCCAGGCCCATGCTTGGTATGCACAGACCCTGGGGTGGGGTGGGTTGCAACAGGCTGCTGGTGGAGGGATCCTCACCTGAGATAATGCCAGCTTCTTCAGGCACGGGCTGGGAGCACATGGGAGCTTCAGACCCAGAGATCATAGGCCCATGCCCGCACCAGGGGCACTCAGGCATGGGTGGGAGTGCACTCAGACCATGCAGTGGGCCACAGAAGGTCGCTATCCTAGAGACCGCCAACTGGCACCCACACCACACTTCCTCAGGTGCAGGAAGGAGTGTGCCCACCCCAAGTGGTGGTGCAAGCAGGGGAAAGCTGTGGACTCAGGGACATGGACTGAAGGCCCTGCTGGACTCTCTCTGACCCAAGTGGTTGTCAGTGGTGTCCTTCCTGGGAACATAGGGCTGGGCCATGCCTGTGACCGCTTGATTCCACCAGTTGCCCCTTAAGATCTTTTGCTCTTTTTGAGTGCTTTTAACCAGACTCCAAGTTAATACTGGTCCCCAATCACAGGGCACTCCCATATTGGAGTTTTACTTTCCAACAGGTCACTTCTAGTGGCTCCCTCCCCCTTCTATTTATCCTCTGATATCAATCCAAGTGTTCCCACTCCACTTTACCTCTCCACTGCTGTCTTCTGCCATAGAGGTCCAGAAGTGTATAATCTTTCATCTCAGGCTGATTTCAAGGTTGTACAGAGTGTTCTGGTAGATATTTAGCTAACTTTAAGGGGACTGGCCAAAACAAGGTCTCCTACTTCTCCATCTTGCCCCTTGGTGTCTAGTTTTAAGGTCATTCTTCACATCTCATTCAGTTTGAGTACCATCAGGTCTTGTTTGTCTTAATCAACAGATTTTTTTCAGGTTGTTTAACATCTTTATAATGACAGATATTTGATCTGTAGATTAGTGCCCACCTACAAACCTATTATATATGTGTGGGTTTACATAGTTTTACTAGTATTAGAACATAAAAAGAAAAATAGGTCAAAGAGAATATATCAGCATTTGCATAAATAGTTATATTAATTGATCATTTAGTTCTGGGCATCCTGGCAAGATAAAAATGGAAACATGATAAATTATCTATCTGTCATGATCTGATAAAAAACAATATACCTATTTTTCAAAGGAGATCATTTTTCTCCTGGTATTAAATCATCCAGCCAATGTACCAATTTAACAGACAATCTAATGTTAAGTGGCATTCTTAAGTCATGTCATGATGGCTTATTCAGGGAATCTATCAATATGGAATTGAACATACATCAAATGAGTCTATTTCTAATTACTTAAACCCCATGATGGGGAAAAAATGTGGCCCTTTGGTTTAAAAAAACTTATTTTGGAAAGTATTATTTAAATAAAAATAACTACATTCAGTTTTATTTCTAAATAAGTACATTTAATACATAAATTAGTTTCTTTGAGCATTGTCAAAAATATTACAATGACTTCCACACTTTGACGTTTGTTTTATTTTGTTTTCATTCTTTCTGGGGCAATTTGCAATCTGTAATCTGCTTGATCTTCCTCACATATATAATTCAATTTACCAAGCATTTACGAAGCAACAGTTGTGTTTTCTACACACTTTGCTAGGGTCTGAGGACACCAGAGGTTCGGCACTGGTCATTGTTCTCAGTTGTGAGGCTAAGTTTGGTTTGCCCTCTGTGTCAACACACCCATCGTCAAAAGCAGTATCAGTACTAATATTTTGCCAAAAGCAGTATCAGTACTAATCTCACTGTGGCCACACCCTAACAGAGTGGACATTTTAAAGTGTCATTTCTTTTGCAGGGAAATTTGTAGACATCTTCTGATAAACAACACTGTAGTGTATATTTCTAATTACTTTAATTTCATTCCCAAGTAGGAAGTATGCTTATGAAAATGCCAATTTGGCATTCCAGATGTGCCTTTTATCACAGACTTCACATAGCTCTCCTCTTTCCTGCATGATTCAATTATATACAAGATCTATCAGAATAAAGATTTTTATACTCAAAGCAAAGTTTCATCAGTATTTTCCCAGTGTCCAGGTGTATGGCTGGATATATCTGTCATTTCTGTCTCTCAAGAATTACTTGGCCTAAACGTGGTTTTGGTGTATCAGCATCAGTCATCCTTAATCCCCTGAAAGAACATTGGGAAGAATGAAATAAATAGGAAACTCTAATCCCTCTTTCTGTTGTATCGGTCATTTTGAGAGTGAGCAGATCAACTTTGATAGTGGATTACTGAATGCCACATGTTCTCGTTGGAACATCACAGATTGGATGTAACACAAAAATATATTTTCTGATCTCTAAACAGCACCAGCTGAATCCATATTTCTCATGAATGCCCCACCATGGCACTTCATCATGTAGCCAATTTATTAATTCCCTTTTAGCACAATTTCCAAGGATTTGCATCTGTCACTTGGAGCTGAGTATTATGAAGTTTCACCATTGTTCTAGGCAGTAGGAGCACGGTTGCATTACTGTGTCTCCTGCCCTGGCTGCCAATAAAATGTCTTTAAGTTACTTTAAGCTAGTTGGCTTCAACTTACATAGAGAAACTGCAATCAGCTATCTTTTGAGAACTTACCTTAAGCCTCAAATTAGCAGCTTGAGCTCATGTGTTTGTAGAAGGTAATGACCCTGACTTCTAGAGCTGGATTTTGACAACATTCCATCATTATGGCTAGGTGTAAACAAAATGGAATTGGTTATAATTACTCATTTTCTCAAAGTCATGTATTTTCGGTAGGGCAACAAAAAATTGGCTCCCCCAAAACATCTGACTGATGTAGAGGAAAGAAAATTTAACTTAGTATTATCATTTTAGTATAATCATGCCAACTCAAACTCTCCAGATGTCTGGTCTATCAAAGCCACTTAGCCAGCTAGATATCATTAAGGGAGAAGGTTTTAATCATCTCAACTGAATTTTTAAAATTGTCTTTATTCACCTATTCACTCATTAATTTGGAAACTATAAAACATTTTAAGGAAAAGTGAGTTTAAGAGAAGACCTAAAAGTTGAGTCAATGTTTCCTCAGTCCAAATGGTCTTAGAATTACAAATTACCATGTAGGTTTTAATGTATCACCTCAAAAGCAGACGCTGTGCTAGTTATCTACTACATATTCAAAGATTAATCAAGTTTACTCACTATTCTCCAGAACTATCCCCAATAGTAGAAGAGACAGGTTTCTGAAGAATAACAATGGAATAACTCCTACAATAGAAATATCAATAAAAGGTGATTGGTGTGCACAAGAAGAAGCACTTCTGCCCTGATGGGACATGGAATATTCATAGAGGAAGTGACATGAGTTGTCATTCATTCATTCATCCATTTAAAAATATGTTTTATGGATGATTTTTCTATGCCGTGCACTTCCATTTTCTCTCATAACCTTCTTTGAGGGATTTGCTTATTTCTCTTCACAGGGAAAGGATAACTATCTCCACCAGGTCCTTGGGTAACAGTCACTTTAATCTCTTATCCAACAAACACTTCCTACAGCTAAATTATGTTGGGATTTAATCCTAATAGCCCAACAACCAGGGAAGGAGATAAGGGTAGATCATGAAGATGAGACACATATGTTCTTACAGCAGAGAGACTCTACTGAGGAGGAAATATGCTAGGCTTTAATAGGCATGAATGGGCTACTTCTTTTTTTTTTTTTTCTTTTAAGATTTATTTATTTACTTAAGAGAGAGAGAAACAGAGCAGGTTGGGGTGGGGAGCAATGGGAAAGAGAGAATCCTAATCACCACAGAACCTGAAGTGGGGCTCAGTCTCACAACTTGGAGATCATGACTTGAGCCAGAATCAACCGATTGAGCCACCAGGTGCCCAGGAGTGGGCTGCTTCTGCATGAACAGGTGATTGGGGGAGTGGATCTGAGAACATAAGATTGCTTAATGTATTAGCCCAGATGTCTCCATCACATGACTAAGTCATTTTATTGCTCAGTAAGAGCGTTGACTTTACATAAAACTATCTTGGTTCACTGTTTAACTTTCTTCAAAGTTTTGGTATTTTATTCACAAAGTTCTTGGCCTGTTCTTCAGTTTTCATCCCTCTCTGGCTTTAATTGGAGCCTGCTATATTACCCAGGGAAGCCCCCTAGTTTTCACATATAATTTTTAGTTGCTGTCTAATCACTGTTACCCCTTGGTTATCTTTCTTAAAGTATATATTGTACTTAGCAACAATCACTTTATTTCACTATCCTTTATGTCAGTTGTTACATACTCAACATCTCTCAAAGTTGTAATACATTTCCCTGGCTTTCCATGGATTCTTTTCCACTGATGCCTCTCACCTTCCACCACCATTTCACTGTGAGAGAAAGTTTTAACAGCAGTTTGACTCTCTTATGCCAGAGTAATTTGTGCTCATCTAATACTAATGACAGTACCTAGATGTGAGCTAACAGAGGATTAAGTTCCTAAATTCTCTCTCTTATTTCTCTGAACATTCCTGGCAACAAAGATTGCAGGTTGGGGTCCTGGGAAGCAGAATCTAAGATTAACATGCAAGGACTTTATCATAGAGTACATGACAATCTCAAAAAGAAATGTAATGAGGCATAATTGGCCAGAAGGAGAGGGTGAACTGTGATGTCCTCTAAACAAAACCCTAAGTAGAACTTACAAGGAACTCTGGAGCTATGATGGCTCTTTGGGATTATGTATGTTGTGGTAAGGCATAGGTTTTATTTTATTAAAGATTTTATTTATTTATTTGACAGAGAGAGATCACAAGTAGGCAGAGAGGCAGGCAGAGAGGGGGAAGCAGGCTCACCGCTGAGCAGAGAGGCCGATGCGGGGCTGGATCCCAGGACCCTGAGATCATGACCTGAGCTGAAGGCAGAGGCTTTAACTCACTGAGCCACCCAGGCTCCCCAAGGCATAGGCTTTATATTCTTGCAGCTATCATTATTTGCAGCTTATCTCTAGGAAAGGGGTGTGACCTTGGCCAAAACAGCTGATTCCAGCATGCAACATTTTCTGTAGAGGGCTGTCACCTGAGAATAATTAGGTGGCAACATTCTGAGAATCTGAGGGACTCAGTCTTTTAGTCCTGAAGGGGACTCTAGGTGACACATCACAAAATCCACTCTGGAAATTTCAGAGGTAGTACTAGCCTCTACTGCATGCAGCCATTTCAATAAGATAGAGAATAATGGCATGCCAGAAGCTATGGCAGATGGATATTTCAACCTCAAGCAGTGTACTCAGGTCCCTATGGTTTTCAGGGGATTCAGATTAACTGAATCCTCTGGATAAGGATCACAGGCATTCTACAAATGATGGCAAGTTTCCAGAGAGGGAGGATCATTATAAGAACTGCTCAGAATTTAGCAACACAGAAAATATTCATACAAGGTCTTCAGGGCCAACTACCTAGACTTAAGCCAAACTTCAAAGGATGAGGGTGCCATCCTCCACAAGACTACTCTTCATTCAGATACCGGTCATAGCCTGTGAGTTTCTAGGGCCACCTTCACTTCTGACAAAGTGGCTACAAATTTGAGGATTCTCACTATCCCCTAGGGTTTGATAATTGTTACACTTGACTCATAGAACTCTGGAAAGTGTGTACTTAATACAGTTTTATTACAGTAGGGAAGATTCAAATCAGACGAGACACATAGATCAAAGTCTCAGAGGATTACAAACTTGAAGCTTCCAGTGTCCTCTCCTTATAGAGTCAAGATGTGTCTCCCTTTCCACACATTAATGTGTAACAAAGCACACGCAACATATTGCTACCCAGGGATGATCTTCTGAGTTTAGGTCTCCAGAGTTTACTGCGGTTTCATTATGTAGGCATGATTGATTGACTCATTGGCTATATGATTAAACTCAATCTCCAATCCTTTCTTCCCCTCCCTGAAAGTTAAGCTGATACCACATGGCTCAAAGCTGGATTCCCTGAACCATATGGTTGGTCTTTCAGGCCTGGTCAGTCCCTATCCAGAATCTTCTCTCAAAAGCACTATCTGGAGTCCTATCGTGAGCTATCTCATTAGCATAAACCACCATGCTCCACTATAAGTAACTCTTAAGTACTTGGAGTATTTCCAAGGATTTAGAAGCTACTTCCCAGAACTGGGGACAAAGGCGAGCCAAATTCTTTGTACAGAGAAACTATTCACTCCACTGAGCTTCTGTGATCCAAAAGACTTCATGGTTTAGAAGAATGCTTTTGTTCATGCTGTGTATGACTCAGTATACTCCTTCATATAATTATTGGAAGAAGAAAAAATAGCGTGGGAAGTGGGTAAAAGGGGGAAGGACATAGAAAAACTGATCTTCTCCATAAAATACTTTAATATTAGTCCTGAGACCAAATTGAACTTGGAATATATAGTGGGAAAAGATAGCTACTTAAATTTGTCTGATATCTAGTAGAATTAAAGTTCCCAGGGGAAGTCATAGAAAATAAACTTATAAAAAATAAAGAAGTTTGTTTCTTCATTCATTAAAAAATAATATGAGTGTATTTGAGATGACATTTTATATTTATTGAATATATATCAGCCACAAATCTAAAAGCTCCAGATACAATTCATGAACAAACTTAAGTTTTACATAGTTAAACTATGTAAAAATAGTTTTTATACTCTAGTGTGAAATATAAACATGTGCATAAACAATTATAATAAAGTATGAAACTTCTGTCATAGTGTAGTAAAGAGTCTTATAGGAACACATAGATGAGGTGCCTAACCATTCTTGGAAGGCGTAATCAGAAAGATTCCCAGAAACAGTGTCTAAAATGAGACATGAAGAATGAATCAATATTCTGTCAGTGAATGGGGTCTTGGAATTGTACACAAACCAGAAGTTTCAGTGCTTCATTTCAAAGATATTGATTATCTGTAGACTGATTCAAGAAAGGGAAAGCATCTGACTGAACTTTCCAAATTACACAGATTTCTTTCATGTATCCGGTCTAAACAAACATGAACAAATGATGCTAGTATGATTATAAGTTTTCTACTCCATGACACAAATTCACTTTTGGATCTGTTTAGTTCTGAAGTTCATCAATAATCAATATAAGATTTAGAGAGTATAATACTAAATCTGTGATTAACACAAAACCAAAAAGAATAATTAATACAGTATAAGACATCATCAAAATTTGATAAGATTTTGAGAGGCTGGAGTAATCTAATAATGAAATAAAATAATTAGATCTTGGTTCAAAGAAACAACAGATGTAGAAATACTACAAGATATAACTTAGCATTGTAGGTGGTGAAAAAATATAGACATTAAGGATTTAGTTAATTCTGTACTTAATTGGAAATACAATATGCCTATCAAATGCCAATGCAATCTTGTGGGCTTTATAATAAAAATAGGATATCTGCAACATAAGAATGAAAGCTCTTTGTTGTGCTCTGTTTGGAATGTTAGATTTGGTTCTGGGCACTATACATAATTTACACAAATTGGTTCTGCCCTCTGGCTTAAAGAATTAACTACATAAATACAACTAACACAAGATGAAAAGTACCGTATGTTGGGCGATAAAGTCAAGAGTTTTGTCATAGCTTATTCAATGGAAGTTCATTAACATAATACACATTTCATAGGGTACTTACTGTGTAAATCATGGTGTATTAGATAGCAGACACACAGTCTCTTGATCTTAAGGAGTTCATATTCTTGTATATATGTGAAATTTAGCCTGATTATGGACTGAGAGTCAAATATAAATCAGAACAGAAAAACTATACTTGGAATATTTAGGTCAATATTAAGGATGGCTGCAATTTGAATAATCAACAGTGAGTTATACATTAGTTAAGCCATATAAAGAGCAATTAGAAAAAAATTAAGGGTTTGAGGAAGGTGTAATATGTGTTAATTCTAAACTCACCACAATGATCACATCCCCTCAAAAAAAAAAAAAAAAAAGAACTATTGATCAATCAAAGCTCAGTTTATTAAACTTATTAACAGACCTGGAAAACATCACCTTTATGAACTCTTAATAGTATCAAAGAGGGAGGAAAGGAAAGGGTATTTATAGGTTTTACTTCTTAGATTCCAGGGACTTAATATAAGACTTATAAGGAAAGAAAAAATGATTGAAATTTCATGACATACTGGCCTAATATTGGTGGACATATCAAGGCCAAAGTCTTAAAACCAATCTTGGTGAGCTACTTTTTTTAAAAAAGATTTTATTTATTTATTTGACAGAGAGAGAGAAATCACAAATAGGCGGAGAGGCAGGCAGAGAGAGAGCGGGAAGCAGACTCCCTGCCAAGCAGTGAGCCCGATGTGGGGCTTGATCTCAGAACCCTGAGATCATGACCTGAGCCTAAGGCAGAGGCTTTAACCCATTGAGCCACCAGGCGCCCCTCTTGGTGAGCTATTGTCCTGACCAAGAAACTATTTGTCCAAGTGAGCAGACTGTTGTCCTGATTAGATAACTATTTGCCCAGATGAGCGAACTCAGGTAAATTGGTTTGCAGATTTCCTGAGGTAAACAATTTTTTCACTAGTTTACAGTCTTATCTCCCTAAGAATTTCCTGAACAAATAGCTAAGTTTTGTTGACACAATTATCTTGGTACCTACATTGGGTAATTTCCCAAGTAAAGCTAGAGAATATATATTTAAATATTTTATTTATTTATTTGTTTGTTTGTTTGTTTGTTTAAAAGAGAGAGTGCACAAGTGGAAGGGGAGGGGCAGAAGGAGAGGGAGAAGCAGATTCCGCTCTGAGTAGGGATCCCAATGTGGGACTTGATCCCAGGACTTGGAGATCACTACCTGAGCCTAAGACAGATGCTTAACCAACTGAGCCACTCAGGCACCACTAGAGGAAATATTAATGTCATCTTTAGTGATCATTCTGTAAATACACAATGGACCCCACCCAAAATTTGATTTGGGTGTTGAAACTGATGGCACAGTACATATACCAAGAGGATTAAAAAGGTGTATGACTTGATTTGAGGTCTCTGGGGAGAGCAGAGTAAATCTCTTAAACAAGTCCTAAATGTCTTGAAAGAGTAAGGAAAGAAGATTGGCTCAGATTTCTTATTGTGGTTGAATAGTAGGGCTGACCTGATTAGACACTTCTCCAAAGAAGATATACCAATGGTCAACAGGTACATGAAATGATGTTCAGTGTTACTAGTCATCAGGGAAATGCAAATCAAAACCACTGTGCGATATCACCTCACACATGTCAGGATGATTATTATAAGAAATTGTAAAGAAACAAAGATAATTGTTATCAAAAATTGCAAACAAAGATACCAAGTATTGGTAAGGATGTGGGGAAATTGCAATCCTTCCACACCATGGTAGGAATGCAAAATGAAAACAGTGTGGAGGTTCCTCAAAAAAGTAAAAATAGACCTGTCATATGATCCAGCAATCCCATTACTGGGCAGATATCCAAGAGAATTGAAATCAAATCTCAAAGAGACATTACCATTCCAGGTTCATTGCAACATTATTTACAATAGTCAACACGTGGAAACACTGTCTATCAATAGATGAATGGTTAAAAAAAAATGTGGTATATACCTATAATGGAATACCTATATTAACTTAAAAAAGAAAGAAGTTACACAATATGCAATAACATAAATAAGCCTGGAAGCCACTATGGTATTTGAAATAACTCAGTCACTGAAAGACAAATACTGCATGATTCCATATATATGGGATACTTTAAATAGTCAAATCATAAAATCAAAGAGTGGAGTAGTGGTTGCCAGGGGCTAAGGAGAGAGAAGTAACATGGGGAGTTACTAATCAATGAGTATAAAGTTCCAGGGATGTAAGATGAAGAAGCTTTAAAGATCTGCCACCATATGATGTTGTACCTACAGTCAATAATAATTGCATTGTACATCTAAAACAATGTATTAAGAAGGTAAAACTCATGTTAAGTTTCTTATCACAGTAAAATAAAGTTTGGGGTTTTTTTTAATAATAAAGTGCCGAAAGACATAAAAATAAAAATGAAGTTAAAGTGAGTTTCTAAAACCCAGGTAGGAACTTGCATGGTCTGGATTTCCCTCTAGCACCAAAAGAAGTGAATTTCTTATCAGTTCTTTACCAGTCGCCGAAGATTGGGGCTGAAAGGCAGGAAGGAAGCTTGAGGTTTAAAAGATGTTAGTAGTCAAATATCAAAAAATGAAGTAAGATTTCTTATTATGTCCTGGTCCATTTTCAGCCCAAACTGTGACTTGGGAATGTAGAATAACATTGTAATGTTTAGGAATCACTCATCAAGAATGGTGATAATACTAGGAGATAAATTTCATGGTAACAACATCACAAGAGACATCTAAAGGAAAAGCATAATGAGCATAATCTCATTATGCTGAATGTGAGATTGAGCATAAATGGGGCATCTTTTTTTGTAAGTTCTATAAAAACAAGACAGTTTTGGAATATACAACATCAGTTCCTTAATTATTTGCCAATCTCTAATTGGTAAACGTTTGGTTAAAAATTTGTCACGTGCACCCGAATGTTTATAGCAGCAATGTCCACAATAGCCAAACTATGGAAAGACCCTAGATGCCCATCAACA
>JAQQSY010006370.1:0-11090 GCA_028646535.1 Procyon lotor | reverse complement strand
ATCTTGATCTCTACAGTTGGGTGTAGAGATTATTTAAAAATAAAATCTTAAAAAAAATAAAAAATAAAAAAAATAAAAATAAAATCTTTAGGGGCGCCTGGGTGGCTCAGTGGGTTAAAGCCTCTGCTTTCGGCTCAGGTCATGATCCCAGGGTCCTGGGATCGAGCCCCGCATTGGGCTCTCTCCTCAGCGGGAAGCCTGCTTCCCTCTCTCTCTCTGCCTGCCTCTCTCCCTACTTGTTATCTCTCTCTCTGTCAAATAAATAAATAAAATCTTAAAAAAAAATTAAAAAAAAATCTTTAAAAATAAATATATTAATAATAAAAGAACAAGGAATAGTATGAGAATATTTTGCATGTCCTTTGTAGAAATTAAATGTACTAATAGTACAATAATAAATGGGTTTGATGTTTGAGTGCTCCTAAAAAGGATCTGGAAGTGCTCCAAACCTTTTTCCTGCAGCTTTAAAGATATCCTGGGGATATTAAGTTCATTTTCCAGCAAAGTTGCAAAAACTGCCCTCCGAAACAGACTACAGCTTCCTGTCCTCCTTATGGATAGCACTGCAGTGGCCCAATTCTAATTCCAAGTAGTCTACACAGCGAGGTCAGTGGAGTGATGATGGCCTCCGAAGAGATATGTGTCCTAATCTCTAGACCCTGGGAATGTCTTACCTTCCAAGGCAAAGGGGAGTTAGATTTGCAGATGAAATTAAGTTTGTTAATCAGCTGGCGTTGAGGGGTGCCTGGGTGGCTCAGTGGGTTAAAGCCTCCGCCTTCTGCTCAGGTCGTGATCTCATGGTCCTCGGATGGAGCCCCGAATTGGGCTCTCTGCTCAGCAGGGAGCCTGCTTCCACCTCTCTCTGCCTGCCTCTCTGCTTGTGATTTCTCTCTCTGTCAAATAAACAAACAAACAAATAAATAAATAATCTTAAAAAAAATCAGCTGGTGTGATTTTTGAGAAGTGGTGATGATCCTGGATCATTTGAAGTGGGCCTAGTGTAATCAATCACAAAGACAGAAGCAGAAGAGGAGACCCGGAGAGGCGGCGTGAGAAAGGGGCAATATGACTGGAAGGGGGCCGTGAGCCAAAGAAAGCATACCAGCCTTGGTAAGGAAAAGGCGAGGAAGCAGATTGTCCCCTAGAGTCACCAGAAGGAATTCAGCCCTGTCGACACCTTGATTTTAGCCCCATGAACCTCCTTTTCGCTTCCGAGCTCCCAAACTGGAAGATAACAGTAGTTTCCTCACAAGTGCTTATCAGTGGGAACTCTCTTCAGATCTCTGGAGCTCGCTCTCTCTTTCTTTGCAGCCAGTCTCTCTGGCGCTCCACCCTGCGAATTCCAGCCACCTAGGTCTTCTCAAATTCTCAGCTCTGTCTCCTTCACTCCGGGAGACTGCTGGGCTCCACCTAGCTTCCCCCTCTCGGTGCCACTGCCAGGAGACGTCCCAGGCAGTAAGCCAGAGCGACCATACACCTCATCTTTCCGTTTCCCTTCAGAGATTGCTATTCTCTACCGCCGCTTGTCCAATGTCTGGAACTGTTGTTTCAAATATTTTGCCCAGTTTAAAAAAATGTGTAAGGCAGGCAGCAAATCTGGTTCCTCTTACTTCATCGTGGCAGAAAGAATTTGCAGGAGCCATACTTCAATCACAGATGGGCTGTTTTTCCCTGAACAGGTTCGATAGCTTCTCAGACTTCACTTCCTCCAGTGATTTTTTGATAGACCACTTTTTAGAGTTTTAGGTTTATAACAAAGTTGAGTTCCCCACATACTCCCTGCCCCCACACATGCGTAGCCTCCCACATTCTCAACATCCCCACCGAGTGGGACGTTTGGCACACGGGTGAACGTGCATTGACACATCATTACCACACAGGGTCCATAGTGTACAGTACGGTTCACTTTTTGTGTTGTGCATGCTGTGGGTTTGGACAAATACATCGTAACAAGTATCTACATTATGGTATCATACAGAGTAGTTTCCCTGCCCTAAAAATCCTATTTTTTAGGATTTTGCTAAATAGGTGGAAGGCTCCACCTATTCATCTCTTCCTGCATCCCCAACCCCTGGCAACCACTGATCTTTTTACTGTCTCCACAGTTTTCCTTTTTCCAGAATGTCATATAGGTGGAATCATACAGTACCTTTTCTTTTTATTTTCTTTTTATTTATTTGAGAGAGAGAGAGAGAGAGAACATAAGCAGGGGTGGTTGGGAGGAGCAGAGGGAGAAGCAGACTCCCCACTGAGCAGAGAGCCTGACACAGGACTCGATCCTAGAACCCTGGGATCATGACCTGAGCCGAAGGCAGAGGCTTAACAACTGAGCCACCCAGGCGCCCCAGGTTGTCTGTTTCTTATTGTTGAGTTTTAAGTGTTCTTTATATATTTTGGACGACAGGTTTTTTTCAGAGAAATGTCTTTTCCAAATAGTTTCTCTTAGTCTGAGGCTTATCTTTTCATTTTCTTGACAGTATCTTTCGCAGAGCAGAAAATTTTAAATTTAATGAAGTCTGGCTTATCAATTTTTTCTTTCATGGATTGTGCCTTTGGTTTTATATCTAAAAAGTCATCAGTAAATTCGAGGTCACTTGGATTTTCTCGTATGTTACCCTCTAGAGGTATTATAGTTTTGTATATTACATGTAGGTCTGTATTCCATTTTGAGTGATTTTTTTTTTTTGTGAAAGGTGTAAGGTCTGTGTCTAGATTGGCTTTTTTTTGCATGCAGATGTCTAGTTGTTCCAGTACCATTTGTTGAAAACTCAAATGATCTTAGGTGATATTTATGTATGTATAATGTAAATGTCAGCTGCATGGATTTGGAATTCAAATAGCAGTTAGTTCAAACACTCATCCCCAGTGTCTCTGAGGATTCTCTGGAGCTTAGTCTCCTCTTGATGTCCTCTGGTTGAGGTCTTGTTTCCAGCCACATTACAGGCCCTCAACTCAGCATTGTTTCTTTCTTGTCCTCACCTCATGACCTCACTAGAGACTGCCTCAATCTCTTCTCTCTGAAGCACTACTCATCTACAGTGTACATGAGCAGATATTGTCAAAGGAAGAGAGGCACAGGGGAGATGATATTTAGGGCAGAGTGACCTAAGTAGGGCAGAATGACCTAACATTTCTGAACTTAAAAAATCCCTGGTCCATTCTTTCTTATGAAGAAATCACTCTGTACCTCTTCCTTTCAGGCTGCAGTCTCTTGGCATTATGCTGGGTCCCTCTTGGGGTCACTGCTGACCCATGTGACATCTTTGTGCACATTTAGAAAAAAGCAGCTCTCTTTTAGCAGGTCTCGCAATTCACAGCTTGACAGCAGAAAGTGGGCCAGATTTCAGCCCCATGCCCCCTCATCTTGCTTAGCCTTCATTCTTCCCTAACTTATTTGTCCTTAATCCCCCAAATTCTTATTCTTTTCTTAAGATTTCATTTATTTATTTTACAGAGAGAGAGAGAGAGAGAGAGAGAACAAGCAGGGTGAGCAGCAGAGGGAGAGGGAGAAGCAGGCTCCCTACTGAGCAGGGAGGTCAACTCGGGGCTTGATCCCAGGACTCTGGGATCATGACCTGAGCCGAAGGCAGATGCTTGACCGACTAAGCCATTCAGGTGCCCCTTATTCATTTTTTTCTTTCTAAAGATTTTATTTATTTATTTGACAGAGAGCGAGAGACAGTGAGAAAGAGGCACAAGCAGGGGGAGGGGCCAAAGGAGAGGGAGAGGCAGACTGGTTGAGCTGGGATCCCAATGCAGGTGCTTGATCCCAGGGCCCCAGGATCGTGACCCGAGCTGAAGGCAGAGGCTCAACCAACTGAGTCACCCAGGCACCTCTCTTGTTCATTTCTTACAGAGCACTTTAGCACTTCTTTTACTGGCTCAAAGCCATCCAAGTTATTCCCCAAAGTCTCATCTTCATAATTAATTTTAAAATGTGCTCCTAGGTTCTTCAAAAAGTTAAAAACAGAACAACGCTGCAATAGAGCAATTGCGCCACTAGGTATTTACTCAAAGGATATAAAAATACTGATTCAAAGAGATACATGCCCCTGATGTTTATAGCAGTATTATCCATAATGGGCAAATGCTGGAAAGAGCCCAAATGTCCAATGACTGATGAATGGAAAAGGAGATGTGGTATATATACACGAGAGGATACTACTCAGCCATAGAAAAGAATGAAATCTTGCCATTTGCAACAATATGGATGGAACTAGAGTGTATTATGTTAAGCGAAATCAGTCAGAGAAAGACAAATACCTTATGATTTCACTCGTATGTGGAATTTAAGAAACAAAACAGATGAACATAGGGGCAAAAGAAGAGAGGCAAACCATAAAACAGATTCTTAACTATAAAGAACAAACTGAGGGTGGCTGGAGGGAAGTTTGTGGGCGGGATGGTCTCAATTGGGTGATGGGTATGAAGAAGGTATGGGTATCACTTGTGGTGAGCACTGGGTATTTAATTTAAGCGATGAATCACTTAATTGTATACCTGAAACTAATACTACGCTGTATGTTAACTAACTGGAATTTAAAGATTTATTTATTTGAGGGAGAGTGCCCCAAATGGGGCTCGGGGCTCAATCTCACAACCCTGAAATCATGACCTGGGCCAAAATCAAGAGTCAGTTGCTTAACCAACTGAGCCACCCAGGTGCCCATTACCTAACTGGAATTTAAATAAAAACTTGAAAAAAATGAAGAATAAAAAAAATGTGCTCTTAAACTATAACAGCTTTAACTCTGGAAGGAACAATGGGGTGTTAATTTCTTCCCCCTCACTATACATACACCATAATGATGGTGATAACGATGAAATAATGACTAAGACCCCTGAAGCAAATATGCTTAAGTTATTATATGAAGAGAAAAATGTTTTTCCAGGCAAATCAACGGTCCTTTTTTAACATGTAAGAGATTGCATATTATACCCATCTTTACTACAGAATAGAAACCCGAGTCTCTAAAGTGCTTTTACCCTCTCCTTCCTCTAAAGTGTGTAATTCTCTCAAGATTAAAAATGCTTAACTCTGCAGATGCATTTTGCAAATGTATGTATGTGGCAGAAAGCCAGGAAGTTCCTGGAAGACAACAGGATGTCCGTCTAGCTTTACAAAGCATATGTAATTGTCATAGTCATCACATTCTTGGACAGACCACAGGGAAGTAAGAGACGTGGGCCACATCTTTGACATAAGGTATTTCTGTAATTTTAGGATATACTGACAGCATAGGAGGGAAACAAAACAAAAAAGGCAGTGTATTAAATGTTCACATCAACAATAACCTACATCCTGATTTCAAAAATTTATTTATTTATTTATTTGTTTGTTTGTTTGACAGAGAGAAACACAGCGAGAGAGGGAACACAAGCAGAGGGAATGGTAGCGGGAGAAGCAGGCTTCCCGCTGAGCAGAGAGCCCGATGCGGGGCTCGATTCCAGGACCCTGGGATCATGACCAGAGCCAAAGGCAGACGCTTAATGACTGAGCCACCCAGGCACCCCTCAAAAATTTATTTCTTAAAATTTTATTTATTTATTTATTTATTTATTTATTTATTTATTTATTTATTTATACATATCACAATTATTTGCTTTCATGGCTTGGCTTTAACTAAAAATTTCTTTTTAAAATTCCGGTGTAGTTATTATACCGTGTTATCTTAGTTTCAAGTGTACAATATAGTGATGCAACAATTCTATGCATCACTCAGTGCTCATTATAATGGGTGTACTCTTTTTTTTTTTTTTAAGATTTTATTTATTTGACAGAGAGAGACACAGCGAGAGAGGGGGACACAAGCAGGGGGAGTGGGAGAGAGAGAAGCAGGCTTCCCGCTGAGCAGGGAGCCTGAAGTGGGGCTCGATTCCAGGACCCTGGGATCATGACCTGAGCTGAAGGCAGATGCTTAATGACTGAGCCACCCAGGCATCCCTAATGGATGTACTCTTAATCCCCTTCACCTCTTTCACCCATCCCTCCTACCTGCTTCCCTTCTGGTAATCATCAGTTTATTCTCTATAGTTAAGAGTTTGCTTTTTGGTTTGTCTCTTTTTTTCTTTGTTCTTTGTTAGCATAGTGCCTAGAACACAAGAGTGTCTACTGCTCTGCAGAAATTCAGAAGGAACTGTGAAGGAATCTAACTCAACAAATATTTAATGACCATTTACTTTATACCAAGAATTGGACTGGGAGCTGCTACAGGAGGAAATAAAGAAAAATGTTGGGATCATCTTGTCTTAGGAAAAGAGAGCAGATGAAAAATATTTAATAAATTTAATTTTATTAACAAACTTTTAGGTTTAAATACTAATTATGTTTTATTTATCTATTTATTTAGATTTATTTATTTATTTGACAGGAGAGAGAACGCACACACAAGCAGGGGGAGTAGCAGAGGGAGAGGAAGAAGCAGGCTCTCAGCTGAGCAGGGTGCCCGATATGGGGCTTGATCACAACCCTGAGATCATGACCCAAGCCAAGGGCAAACGCTTAACTCACTGAGCCACCCAGGTGCCCCTGATGATGTTATATCTAAATTATCAAATACATTAAATGAATTAAGCTAAATATGTTAAGTATATTATGTTGCTCTAACATACCTAGTTAAATGTCTTGTTTTATATATATGACTTAGAGATAATTTTGCATTTGTAAATAGTGCTAACCAAAGAATGCTTTATTTTTTAAATTAAATTTTTGTTTTTTTGAAGTAATCTCCCTGCCCAGTGTGGGGCTCCAACTCACAACACTGAGCTCAAGAGTTATATGCTCCACTGACCAGGTGCTCCAAGAATGCTTTCTTTCTTTCTTTTTTAAGATTTGATTTTTTTATCAGAGAGAGAGACAGCACAAGTTAGGGGAGCAGGAGGCAGAAGGAGAGGCAGAAGTGGACTCTCTGGTGAGCAGGGAGCCTGATTTGGGACTTGATACCAGGACCCTGAGATCAAGACCTGAGCTGAAGGCAGAGGCTTAACCAACTGAGCCACCCAGGCGCCCCAGAATGCTTTCTTTTAAAGTGGCACTAACCGAATTTCCCCAAGAAAATTAAAATAAATGAATCAACTATAGAGTATGCACCTTACCTCTAATTCCTGAGACTGAGGAGTAAATGAATCAATTAGGAAATACCTCTTACTTCTAAAATAGTGAACTTGAGCTATACTAGGACATGGCAGGTCCTTGTTCCTGACGACAACAGTGAATGGCCCAGGTATGTGTCATAGCCAGGCTCCAAGATGGCCCCCAGGGATCCTTGCCTCTGATAACTGCAGGCCTGGCCAAAATCTGATTGCGTCCTCAAGAAAAACTCTGAGGAAGAACTTCCTGGCCAAGCCCTTTCCAAATTCCTGACTCAGAGAAACAGTGAGAGAGAAAACATGATTATTGTTGCTTTAAGCCACTACATTTTAATATAAATTGTTACTGATCCAGAATGCATTGAGGTGATTTCAAGTCTTTGAAGGGTATTAAGCAGAAGTACACAGTCAGACTTGCATCTTAGAAATGATGGTATCTGTGGCGTGGAAGTTGGGAAACTAAAGGCAGGGTACTAGTTAGGAAGCATCGTGCATCCAGGTTTGATGTGGTAGGGACCAAAACTAAGTGAGTGGCAAACAAGCTGGAGGTTAGAGAAATGGATCAAAAAGTATCTATAATGGGCGCCTGGGTGGCTCAGTCAGTTAAATATCTGCCTTTGGCTCAGGTCATGATCCCAGCATCCTGGGAACGAGTCTTGCTTTAGTCTCCCTCCTCAGCCGAGGTCTACTTCTCCCCCGACTTACCCCTGCTCGTGATCTCTCTCTCCAATAAATAAAAATCTTAAAAAAAATAAAGAAGTGTTTATAGAAGATAGGACTGCCTGCGTTAAGTGACTGATGGGCTATGGCAGGAAAGGTAGAGACTAAAATGGTTTCTGTGTTTGTTTTTATTTTTCCTTCTAGAATCTTGGTGCAATACCCAGTTCTGACTACTTGCTGAATTGTATAACTTTGTAGAAAGGTTATCTATTTACCCTCCAGATCTACTCTTTACACTTCTTCACCTTGCTCTGTAGAGTGACTGGCTCATATGGTTTGTTCAATGTCTTTGACTTCCAGTTGGGTTCAGCCAATGAGGATCTCCAGCAGAGATTAGAGGAAGAGAAGACAGTGAAGGTGGTGTTATAATTGTCTAATATCATCCCTGAAAGGTCACCTTGTGCTGCCTAGGTCCCTTGACCAAAGGTCACACTCCTCTTCTGGCAGGCTCCATATCTCTCTGGACAGTGTGCTCCCTCCCTGGCCAACAGGTAGGACTAGCCGTGATACGGTTATCCCCAGTGGTCTCCTTACACACTGCACACACTTGTGTAAATTGTACCTTTATTTAATTATCCTCATTTGAGTGTACTGTTTCCTCCTGACTTAGATATATTTTTTTAAAAGATTTTATTTATTTATTTGAGACAGAGAGAGCATGAGCAGGGGCAGAGGCAGAGGCAGAGGCAGAGGCAGAGGGAGAAGCAGGCCCCTGCAGAGCAGGGAGCCCAATGAGGGGCTTGATCCCAGGACCCCAGGATCATGACCTGGGCTGAAGGCAGATGCTTAAGCAACTGAGCCACCCAGACTTGATAGAAGCAATTTACCAAGCTATTATTGGCTATAAACATCCAATTATAAATTAGCTTATGAGATTGCTCTTCAAGGCATAACCACCTAAGGTTGTGCTTGGAGGAAATGAGACATAAAACAAATAAATCTTCATGGAGTAAAAAAAAAAAAAAGAAAGAAACAGTACAACCAAAAGAGCAAGGGGTGTGAGACCAGATCTTAGCTTGAGTTCCAGATCAACAGTTCATAACACTTTGGGTCTCATTTTCTCATCTGTAAAATAGGAGTTTTAAAATAGATTAGTGGCCTTTTTTTTTTTTTTAAGGTTTTATTTCTAGGTACTCTCTACACCCAACATGGGGCTTGAACTCACAACCCCAAGATCAAGTCGCCTGCTCTTCTGACTGAGCCGGCCAGGTGCCCCTAGATCAGTGGCTTTCAATCTGTATTTCATAAAACGTCACAGTTCCAAGCGGTACCTCAAGGTCCACCAAACTGGGAGGGGAGAGATCCAGAGAAAGGACAGGAGGAATGAGACAGAGCCCCACCCCTACTTCAACCAAGGCAGCTCTACTGTCTGCTTTATATGGAACAAAGTAACCAAGGGTGTGACTGAGGATTCCAAATCAAAGGCTACTTGATTTTAGAGACTTTAGAGGTCATGGATGCAGGACTGGGTATTCTAGCTGCCAGTCCTAGGGAAAGGGGCTTTGGGCCGTGTGTGTGTGTGTGTGTGTGTGTGTGTGTGTGTGTGTGTGTGTGTTTAAAGAGCAGTTTGGGATATTTGCCCTTTGTGTGCATTAAACTGGGCGGGGAAGGACATCCTCCCTCTGTCTTCTAGGACCCATTGCAGCTATCTGTGTGTGTGTGGCGGTGTGTGGGGGGGGCAATCTGGGGCAATGCTGGGGGCAATGGAAACTAGTCCAAATCTGAGTCTCCACACTCTTAGCAGAGACGAGTAGGCAAGCAAGAGGAAGACTGGGTTCCAACCCGAGCCTGCCCCCTGGAGTTCATGACGGTGTTACAGAGAAGAACTCTGGGGGAGGAAAAAAAGACACGTTCCTGGGATTGGTATGCATGTGTGTATGTGTGTGTGTGTGGTAGAGTTGTTTAGTTTTAATATTAAAGGGAATAAGATTCTATTTGGGACTCCTATCTGGTAGAAGCAGCACACATTTATGACATATTGACAGAGCATGGGCGAGAACAGGTGCTCAGTAACTGGGGAATAAATGAACGCATGGATGAATGAAAAGTGGATGAATTCTGGGTTACACTGCACTAGAAGGTAAGCGTTCTGTTTTTAAACATGTGTGCAAAAAGCAGTGAGCTAGTTCACATTAGAAGTCCAGTTAGCTGTGATGGCCAAAAAGTGTGGGCATACCTGTTCTTGGTGGACCCTTGCAGGTCCTTCAAGACATTAGGAAGGGTTACTGGCTACTGGCAAAAGCAGGGAAGGAAAAATAGTAGAAAGGACAAATTTCAAATGAGGCACGTTTTTCTATCTGTTGGCATTTTCTTTCTTTTAGGGTTCAAGAAGTTCAAAGGAAGGTTTCGATGATTTAAAGCTGCAAAGTAGTCATTAGATTTTTTTTTCTTCTTATCTTGCAATAATTACAGGTTCACAAGAAGTTGAAAACTAGTATAGAGAGACTAGTATACATTAGAAACGGTGTACCTTACAACAAAAGATATTTTTTAAAATGTAAAAATCCAGTTAAATTTTGGGGTTACATTATTACATTTAGTTATTCTTCCAACATGCTGATTATTTTAGAAATTGAGATTGGGTGCCTGGGTGGCTCAGATGGTTAAGCGTCTGCCTTTAGCTCGGGTCATGATCCCAGAGTCCTGGGATTGAGCCCTGCATCGGGCTCCCTGCTTAGCGGTGAACCTGCTTCTCCCTCTGCCTCTGCCTCTCTCTCTGTCTCTCATGAATAAATAAAATCTTAAAAAAAAAAAAAAAAGAAATGAGGATCTAGCAGATCTAGCAGATAATTGATCACATTTAAATGGCATCTCAGACACACTTCTGATTAAGGAATCAAGTTGGTTCCAAAAAAAAAAAAATTATTGCTCTCTCTTTCAGAGGATAAGCCTTCAGAAAAAAGTCACTCAGTAGAGAAGTTACAGAGAGAAAGCGTTATATTTACAGTGTTTCAGAAATTGGAATCCTCCGTGAAACCATTAGTTACGGGGCTCTCTGGAAGGGAACCGGTAGAGGGCACTCCAGGCTTCATAGACTGCAGGAAACACTTCTGGATAGGTCCAGAAGCTTTCATCTTTTCTTCACCTTATAATGAGATTGCCTCTTGGATAATTGCAGAGTAATTATTTGCAGTAATTTGCAGACAAACCCCAAAACTTCTGAACTCCCAAATAGTCATGTTAATATTACATAAGTAATTTAAAAGTAATCCAATGTTCTTGCATCAATGTTGCCCCATTACTCAACTTCTTTGAATCAGTAGCTTAATGATACAGGATTC
>JAQQSY010006369.1:0-11090 GCA_028646535.1 Procyon lotor | reverse complement strand
CTTTTGCTGCTTTTAATATTCTCTCCTTGTCTTTACTTTTCAATATTTTAATTAGAATATATCTTGGTGTGGACACGTGTGTGTTTTTGAGGTATTGGCCGTACACTTTCCACAGCAGCTGCACCATTTTACGTTTCCAGCAACGAAGGGTTTCGTGTCTTTACGTTCCAGCCAATACTTCCTACTCACTGTTGTTTTTTTTTTTTTTTAAAGATTTTATTTATTTGACAGCGAGAAACACAGCGAGAGAGGGAACACAAGCAGAGGGAGTGGTAGCGGGAGAAGCAGGCTTCCTGCCGAGCAGGGAGCCCGATGTGGGGCTCGATCCCAGGACCCTGGGATCATGACCTGAGCCGAAGGCAGACGCTTAACTGACTGAGCCACCCAGGCGCCCCTGTTGTTTTTGATCATAGCCATCCTCCTGATGGATTTGAAGTGGTGTCTTACTGTGTGTGTTTTAAGATTTTTTTTTTTTTTTAAAGATTTTATTTATTTGACAGCGAGAAACACAGCGAGAGAGGGAACACAAGCAGAGGGAATGGAAGCGGGAGAAGCAGACTTCCTGCGGAGCAGAGAGCCCGATGCGGGGCTCGATCCCAGGACCCTGGGATCATGACCTGAGCCGAAGGCAGACGCTTAACGACTGAGCCACCCAGGCGCCCCTGTTTTAAGATTTTTATTTGAGCTAGAGAAAGTATGAGCAGTGGGAAGGGTCAGAGGGAGTGGGAGAAGCAGACGCCCTGCTGAGCAGGGAGCCCAGTGGGGGTCGGGGGTCCTGTCTCAGCAGTTGATTAAATGACTGAGCCACCCCGGTGTCCCCTTATTGTGGTTTTGATTTGCATTTCCTTAATGGCTGCTGATGTTAAACATCTCTTCACTTATTGGCCTTTTATGTGTGATCTTCTTTTTTTTTTTTAATTTTTTTTTTTTTAAGATTTTATTTATTTGACAGAGAGAAACACAGCGAGAGAGGGAACACAAGCAGAGGGAATGGTAGCGGGAGAAGCAGGCTTCCCGCAGAGCTGAGAGCCCGATGCGGGGCTCGATCCCAGACCCCTGGGATCTGACCTGGACCGAAGGCAGACGCTTAACGACTGAGCCATCCAGGCGCCCCTATGTGTGATCTTCTGTTCAAGACCTTTGTCCATTTTTAGTGCTTTTTGTTGTTATATTGGAAGCAGTTCTTTATTCTGGATATCAGTCATCAGATTAGCGACAAGCAAATCTTTCTCCCATTCCACTGGTTATCTTTTTACTCTGTTGATAGTATCTTTGCAGAAAAGTTTTTAAGTTTGATGAAGTTCAGCATGTACCTATTTTGTTCTTTTGTTTTTGGGGGTTTCTTTTTTGCCTGTGCCTTTGGTGTTGGATCCAAGAAATGGTTGCCAAATCCAGTATCACGAAGCTTTTCCCGTGTGTTGTCCTCTGGGAGTTTTATAGATTGAGCTCTTAAGTGTACATCTTTGTTCCATTTTGAGTTAGTTTTTGTATGTGGTGTAAGGTATGGGTCCAGCGTTAAGGCTTCTTCTGTCTTTATCAAACGGTCACAAACTGGATGTGAATACAATGTGGAATTTGCTGGCTTATTATAAACCTGGTGAAAGCTTAGGGTATAGGTAAGATACTAGTTTCATACTTCTGACATGACTGAATGTTAAGGGAATGCTGAGTAGTTGCAGTGAGGTTAGGCATTTTAAGGAAACTGGGAAAATGGGTTGAGGGCTGGAGTGGAGATTAGGTCACTTGCGCTAGACCTCATTAGAAAATTTCAGCATCTATGAATATTCTCATTATGTATGTTTTATTTTTCTGACCAGAATAGTTTTGTGCATACGTTCTCTTAAAATTAAACATGTTCAGGGGCGCCTGGGTGGCTCAATGGATTAAAGCCTCTGCCTTCGGCTCAGGTCATCATCTCAGGGTCCTGGGATCGAGCCCCGCATTGGGTTCTCTGCTCAGCAGGAAGCCTGCTTCCCCTCTCTCTCTGCCTGCCTCTTTGCCTACTTGTGATCTCTCTCCTCTCTGTGAAATAAATAAATCAATCTTAAAAAAAAAAAATTAAACATGTTCATTATAATTAACTTTGCGTAATACATTGAAATCTTACTTGAGTCTCTAGTTTTACTAAGCTCTTAACTCCTGTGGGGGAAAAAAATGAACTTACTAGTAGTGAAAAATCAAAAGGGAAACATGAGCGAAATTACATAGTATGTGTAATTTTTTACCTTTCTCAGGGATTGAGGAATGATCTGAAAGCAGCCTTGGATAAAATCGACCAGCAGTACCTCAATGAGCTTGTGGGTGGTCAGGAACCTGGAGAGGAAGACACACAGAATGATTTGAAAGTTCATGAAGAAAACACCACAATTGAAGAGTTAGAGGTAATCTCTACACCCACCTGATCTCATTTCCCCATCCCATCCTTTATTTCCTGGGGCAGATGCTTGAGTTGATCTGATTGTTCAATTCGGAGCATGCTACTGTGGGCTGTGGTCACTACAAAGGCCCTTTTTTTTTTTTTTTATCTCTTGCTTTTATTTTTTCACTCCCTCTTTCCTCATTCTCCACTCAGTCCCCTACTTCCTGCCTTCAGAAGTAATCATTCTGATATATTTGATGTGTACCTCTTATTTGTCGGTGGTATTTGTAAAACCAGTAGTATTTTGTATGCTTGTGTTTTTAATATACATAAATGACACTGTACTGTGAAATTTTGTTTGTTTCTTTTCTCCACTTGGAACTATATTTAAGATCCTTCCTTGTATATCTGAACCTTTGATTTTAACCGCTGCATAGCATTTATTACTTGATGGCATTCACTGCCTTTTACTTTTTGTTCCCTTGTCATGAGAGCTGAATTGCTCCCAGCTCCCTATTACTACAAACAGCTTTGTGATGAATAGTCTTGTACGTAACCCCTGTGGATTCAGACGCAGGACGGCTGGATTTATATCTGTGTGACTTGTCTAGGTGCTGTCACGGTGCTCTCTGACACGGCTGGCCCAGTCTACACCCCTGTCAGAAGTGTGTGTGTGCCTTTTATTCCCACAGCACTGCCAACACTTGGCAGTATCTTGCTTTTTTAATTTTTGCCAGTGTGTTGAATGTGGATGTGTGTTGCCAGTGTGTTGAATGATACAGGTAATCGTAATTAAAAATCCATGTTGTGCTATCTAAATATCTTGCTCAAGCAGAAATGGCTTCGTTGAAAGCTTCTAGTGCTTAATAAACAGAAACTGTTATTTTTGTTTCTTTTCATTCCCACCCATACTCTTTGTGAAATCATAGTTGTTTTAATTGTGTCCCTCCTCCTGCCCCCCAGCACCTCTCTATAGACCCTAAATTCGAAATAGTGTGAGCAACCATTTCTGGCTTTTTTCTTAAATAGCTTTATTGAGATGCTTAGTTACTTTACATCTTAGCTGTTTAAAATGTACAGCTCACTGGTTTTTAGTATATTCATAGGTTGTTGCAACCATCATCACGACCTAATTCTAGAACATTTCTGTTCCCTTAAAAAGAAATCTATCCATTAGTTCCTTAAGCCCCTCCCCCTTTTTTTGTCTTTTGATTGATAAAAGATACCTGCTGTCTAAATTTCAATGACAAGGGGTGCCTGGGTGGCTCAGTTGATAAGCTTCTGCCTTCGGCTCAGATCCTGATCCCAGGGTCCTGGGATCGAGCCCCACATCGGGCTCCTTGCCCGGCGGGAAGCCTGCTTCTCCCGCTACTATTCCCTCTGCTTGTGTTCCCTCTCTCGCTGTGTTTCTCTCTGTCAAATAAATAAAATCTTTAAAAAAAAAAAAAAATTTCAATGACAAATAGGTGTTTTCTTCTTTTTTAATTTACCTAGAAATCCCTTTGGGTTTTTTAAAAATAGAAATTAGTATATATAATAAATATCCATGTTCAGACTGGTGTTGAAAATGTCTATTCAGCTGTTGGTCTTTACTAATGAACAGAAGCCTTGTTTTTGTGCAGGCATTGGGAGAGTCTTTAGGAAAAGGTGATGATCATAAGGACATGGACATCATTACCAAATTCCTTAAGGTATGTGCTTTGAGGCCTAGGAAAGGACATTTGAGTTGGTTAAAAACTGTTTAATTTTTGGATGACTTAAGGGTTAAGGACTGGAAAGGGAATCCCTCAGTAAACATGTTTTGCATGTACACGGTTTATGATATTGCTGTGCACTGGGATTTGGAGGTTAATCAAAAGAGACATAGATTTACTTCACTGCAGCACTTTACAACTGACTTGTCAATGTAAACACACAAAAAAGAATCACAGCAGTGGAATGAACAAGGAGTTGGGAGAGTTTAAAATTTAAAAAAAAAAACATTCCAGGAGGGAGTGCAATGAGGGGAGTGTTCCAGAAGCTTTTATGAGTGGTGATGACAGTAAGGAGAGGAAGGAGGTGCGAAGACCTTGGCAGTGAAAAAAAGCAAACCCATCAGCAACCTTTCAGAGACTGTTCATTTTCTCAGTTCTACAGATAGCTGCATACTCCTGCTGTGATGAGCTCAGTCCTTTCTCCTCAGCATTTCCTGCTTCACTGGTTTAGGTAGAGAGTGTGCAAATGCCAGATGCCTTTCAGCATTTATTCACAAACTGTGTTCAGGCCAAGAGATTAAAATTAAAATGCAAGAAGTGCTTTCCCTTGTATTAACAGTTTAAATATGACATATTAGTCATCAAGATTCTCATTCTATTGAAGATACGGCATAGAATTAGATAGGCTTAGTGTGGACTAGAATGTTCCTCTCTGAGTGACAGCCTTTCCTTATGGAGTCTACCCATAGGTGATGCCACTAGGGGGATATGTCCTCTGCCACCTTCCCTGTGTACCTGCCTCTAGGAATGGTGCTCTTGATGCATTTGAAGCCAAGGGGCCCCAGGGTGGTTTTCCAGGGCCCGGTGGAGGGGTTTATAGTTTCTTTATTTCTATTCTTTGTTTTCTTTCTTTCTCCTTTAGTCACGTGCTTTAATGGGAGTATTTAAATCGTCTCTACTACCAAAAGCAGGAAGTCTAAATAGACGGGTACCGCGTTGTATTGTGCTTTGCAGATAATGCGGTTTTCTTTAGTGGTGGTGGTGGTGGTGGTTTTTTAGTTTTTTTTTTTTCCTACAAATGGATGGTTTGTGGCAGGCATGTGTGGAACAAATGTACCAGCACTATTTTCCCAGTAGCATTTGTTCACTTTGTATCTCTGTCACATTTTGGTGATTCTTGCAGTATTTCAAACTTTTTCATTGTTATTATATTTGTCATGGTTAATGGTTGATCAGTGATTAGGACATGAAAGCTCAGCATGTTTTAGCAATAAAGCAATATAGTATTTTTTAAGGGGAGAGGGAGAGAGGAAGAGAATCTCAAGCAGGCTCCATGCCCAGTGCAAAGCCCGATGCAGGGGCCCCATCTCAATCTTACAACCTTGAGAACAGACCTGAGCTAAATCAAGAGTAGTAGGATGCTTAACCAACTGAGCCACCCAGGTGCCCCAGCAATAAATTATTGTTTAATTAAGGCATATACATTTTTTTTAGACATAGTGCTATCATACACTTAATAGACCATATGATAGTGTAAACATAACTTTTATATGCATTAGGAAACTAAAAGATTCATTTGACTCACTTTATTGTGATACTCGCTTTATTAATGCGGTGGCGTGGAACCAGTCCCACAGTGTCCGTGGGGTGTGCCTGTATAACAGCAACATACTTGGAAGATTAAGTATCATAGCATATATGGTATTATGGCAGATAACTCTAGGTGGGTTGAATTTTAGTAGAAATATGAGTAAAAGTTTATTTCTTTCAAAGTTACCTTTGAAATTTGATAGCGGGAAAGTGATTCTTTGAGTTAGGAATGAGAAATATTAGGTATATATATGTGTGTGTGTGTGTGTGTATATATATATATATATAGAATAGGGAAGTTTGCGACTTGCCAAAGGCACTACAAAACATACATGTCATATATGACAAATAAAGCACAAATAGTTCATTAATTAAATATTGATGCTATTTTAGTTAGAAAATTTAAAGATGATACATTGTTCAGTGTGTTAGAGAACTTTTAACCTTTTGAACCACTGGGTGGCATCGTAGTCTAAATTTACCCATTCTTTCAACAGTTTCTTCTTGGGGTTTGGGCTAAAGAATTGAACGCCAGAGAAGATTACGTGAAGCGCAGTGTGCAGGGCAAACTGAACAGTGCTACTCAAAAGCAGACCGAGTCCTATCTCAGACCCCTTTTCAGAAAGCTACGGAAAAGGGTAAGGTTCTTTGAAAAATGCTTTTACATAACTGATTTTTTAAAAAACAGACTATCTAAAGTTAGACTAAATGGCAGTCTGTAATTATACACAGTAGCTTCCATAAATAGTTACACTGTTTTTTTCTTTTCCAGAATCTTCCTGCTGATATTAAAGAATCCATAACAGATATTATTAAATTCATGTTGCAGAGAGAATATGTAAAGGTACGTTACCATGTTGTGCATCAAATTCGTGATTATGAGCTTATCTAGGTTGTGTATGCAATATGTTCATTTGGTGTGAGAGTATTTTATATAGGAGCTTTAAGAATAAATGTGAAATGAATTAGTAAAAACAAAACTTTTTATTTTCTAATTCATTGCTAGCTTTATTACTAGGCATCGATAATAAACTTTCTTGACCACATTGGTTTTTTTTAAATCACTTTTAAGATAGGTGTAAAGATTCTTCAGAGCACGAACTGGATATAGGCAATGTTCATTTCATGAATGGGATTGGATTTCAAAGACCGTTCGAGATTATGGCTTGGAACAAATTTTCCCATAGACACAATGTCATGTAGATTAGTTTCCCAGGCCAGCTGTAAAAGCCTACTTGATCCATAATATAGCTAAACTATTGTACTAACGATACAATGGAATTTAACCACTCTTTATACTTGTATGAGAAAATGTTCCAAGTAAGGCTGCCGGAATTCATCCCTTCCATTTCAGAACAGCAACAATAGCAGACCCCTTGTTAAGGAAGACTTTTCCCCCTGCTCCAGTGTCTTTGCTTCTAAATGGGCTCTAGGAGGCAGTGGGGGGCGGGGAAGAGAAGAGCTGCCCGAGGCCCAGCGCTCCTGGAGTGGAGTTCAGGAAGGGGAGTGGGAGGCCCTCATTTGGTGCAGGGAAGGTAAAGAGAGTGGCCTGCTGTACCAGTAGTGGGGATTGGAAACGTGCCCCTGCATCTGGCCCATCGGCAGAGTCTGAAGAGGGAAGCTTCTAGTGGCAGTGCCTCTCAAGAGTGAAGAGGAGGGAGTTTCAGTACAACAGTTCCGCTGACCGTTCCAGAGCCTTAGGTGGGGCTCTGGCAGAAAAATGGGGAACGCCGGGCAGACTCCTGGACGCCTGTACTGGAGTATCTGTAGTAAACAGAGGGTCGATGGTATGCCTCCCGGCCGGCCGGAACCTTATGCTAATGAGGTGAACGTAGTGTTTTTACTCCCTCTGAGAGCCAGTTTGTTTTATCAAAGGAAATGTTTTTGTTCTGTGTCTATAAATTTTATTCCTGGATAGTTTCTGTTAGTTGCATGGTACTTAGTAAGGACAGTTGCCTTGGAAGGGGTGGATAAGGTCACCATCGCCTTATGAGAGAAATCAGATCACTTGCCTACTAGTGAGCATGCTTTCCCTCTTGTTACTTTTTCCGTTTTTATATTTGAGTATATTTGAGAAGCAGGTGAAAGTTTATTTCGTGTAAACTGTAGAAGAACCAAAAAACTTTAGTAACCTATTTGGACAGCTTTCTTTAGAAATTTGGGGAGACTGAATGTTGAAAATTTTATCAGTTAATAACCAGTGTGAAAATGTACACAAGTCAGAATCTGTGATAAAAATGTGTAACGTGCTCTTTAAAATTAAGCTTTATAGGGGCGCCTGGGTGGCTCAGTGGGTTAAAGCCTCTGCCATCAGCTCTGGTCGTGATCTCAAGGTCCTGGGGTCCAGCCCCGCATTGGGCTCTCTGCTCAGCAGGGAGCCTGCCTCCCCCTCCTCTGCCTGCTTGTGATCTCTCTCTCTGTCAAATAAATAAAATCTTTTAAAAAAATAAAATACAATTAAGCTTTATAAAACTGAGTAGAGCAAATTCAAATTTGTCCTCAGGGTAGAAAATTATCTTCTAGTTAGCCTATTTGTAGTACCTGATTTTTAAAATCAACTCTGCATATCAATTGTGTAAGTTTTTGGTTTTTAAAAATAAAATCTCTTCAAAACTTGGCTATATGAGCTTCTCTGGAACCCTAGGAGTCTTTCAGAGTTTACTTGATTTCTGTTTTATTCTCCTTTTTTTCCTCCTAGGTAGCCAGGCTTGGTTTAGAAAAAGAGCCATTGGTCTTCATTGGTTTCTGTCTTTACGTTCTATAGCTTTTATTTTAAGGTTCTTGGCGGGTGGGAGGTGTAGAAAGGCCAAAGTGAAAAGATCTCATCCTGTAACTATTCGGCTCGAGGGTTAGTATTTAATCTCTGTTTACACATCTGCTATGGACCCTGTGTGCTAGTCCCAGCTCACAGAGCGCCCCCCTCCCCCCCTCGCTTCCAGAGGGCTGCACTGCTGTGCACACAGCAGATATAGTTGCAGGTTGGGTTCTGAAAAACCGGTTAGCCTCATCTTCTCCATGTGACCACCTGTGGAGAAGACAGGCTAGAGGAGACCCAAACTGGAGTTTCTGTCAGTGCGTCAGATTATCTACCTGGTAATTCCAGATCTGAAATGTGTTAATTGCCAGGGCACAAAGGCTGCAAAGGAATGTTTGTCTTTTTACTCACAGGATTAGCTTTGGTTTCTGGTTTTCCATGGACGTTTGTGGTCCTGGGCAGGGCAGTCCCGACACCTCTTATTTTAATTTCTTTTCTTGGAATAATAGGAATGGTAATAACATTCAACATGCTCAAGAGATGGATGAAAATTATGTCGTAAGGGGCTGTGAAATACTTCACAAATTGGGACCAACCCAATATTTTTGTTTTTCTGATCTCTTAAACTCTCTTTTTAGGCTAATGATGCTTATCTTCAGATGGCCATTGGAAATGCCCCTTGGCCCATAGGTGTCACCATGGTTGGTATCCATGCCAGAACTGGCAGAGAAAAGATTTTTTCTAAACATGTTGCACATGTTTTAAATGATGAAACACAGCGGAAATATATTCAGGTAAGCAGTTGGGAGGGAAAGAAGTTTGCTCTGGAGGTTAACGTTCTGTAGTTCCCAAACTGTCAGTTCTTGAGAGCAGCAGCAGAATTGTAGCAAATTAGATATGATAGGACGCAAGTCCACTTTTTGTAAGTACTTATGCTTAAGACCTCTTCACAGAATAAAAGAGACTTTGTAAAGTTTCATGTATGACATAAGACAGGGTGAGACGTTGTGCTTTAATTCTGTCAGCGTTGAAATAATGCTATTTCATTTGGCTTTAGGAGTTTGGTGAAGAAGGACAAATTTAGACTTTATTTAGCAGTAAATCTAATTTTGTCATTTTTCAGATTTAACATCTGGGCTAAAAAGGTATGAATAGTAAAAATCTGGCTTTAATAAATAATTATTTTTCAGTAACATTTAATGACACTTCTTAACACAAATAGGGCTAAAGGCTTAATAGTTCATTTTCTTACAGTCCTCTGTGCCTCATATAAACTTGTTTGCATTGTTGTTGGGTAAAACTTTTCTACTTAGTGGGGGGGAAAAGTCAGCTCTTAGGCCACTATTGCCAAATTGTCAAAAATCCCAGACTGTGTCTGTATAATGACTTGTGCCAGATGTTAATTCTCAAGTTTGAAGATGATACTCAGGAAGTTTACTTAAAATGTAAAATTTGCTTAGAATGCATAGTGTGCTTTCAGATTTTGTGTCAGAGAGCAATTATTACCATATTCATGGATTATGTGATTTCAATTCCAAGTGCTGAAGATTAATTGAAATTGAAGATTTCAATTCCAAGTGCTGTGCGTCATGACGCGTTATGCCTTATTCATATATATTAGCTTTTTCAAATAGTTGAGCCTGACTCCCTAATATGAATTGTAGAATTTATAGAGTTCCAGTAGACTTTTTGAAATTCAAAGACCTTTCCGTTTTTTAATAACCATCAGTGAATGTATTGAAGGCAAAAAGCTTTTATTTCGGTGGGGGGAGGGGAAGGTCATTTGGCTTTAACAGAGAACAGTTTCCTATGACTGAATTCGCTGATTGTGTTCAACTGTACCATGGCCAAAGCCAGAGTGTGTGTAAAAGTTCATAAAACAACAAATTATCCCAGATACAGCTTTTTGTTTTTTAACAATGGCATGATTTCCATTTCCCCACAAACTGGTTTTCTTCTTAAAAGTATATCTAACATTTTTAAAGATTTCTGGTTTACTTTTGAAAGCTATATAATGATCTGTTCTTCCATTGATTTTCTTTTTCAACTCTTCCCTTCCCATTTAAAAAACATCTTCCTTTTTTCCCCAAGATGATTAGGGAAAATTGGTAAATATACTGACTTTAGGAGGGTGTTTGACCTAAACCCAGTACTTCTCTTGTGGACAGATGTTGTTGATATGGTAATACAGTCAGGTAAACTCCTAGCTGGTTGAGTGCGGGATGCCTCAGAGGACTCAGTGATGGATCCATGACCATTTGGATGGATGCTAGTGAGATGTCATGGGGTTCTCAGTCACCTCAATCCTGTCCTGTTAAAACATTTTAATGACTGATTTGGTTGACTCTACCTATGGAGAGGTTTTTTTTTTTTTTTTTTTAATGAGATTTAGGACCAATAAGGGTAGGGTGAGTGTTAAGGTGGAAAAGGACATTGGCATTCCAACAGTTCTTGACAGATTGACAGAACAGATTCTAAAAATATAATATATAGCAAGGATGACCATAAAAAAAATTTGGATCCAGCGACCTGGTTGCTTGAATATACGTTCTGAGCAATGTATATATGAGAAAGGATTAGGGAATTTTGTAAGCTATATGTGCAATAAAATTAGAGTGTAATATGACTGCTACAGAATCTAATGGTAGCTTATGCTACATTATTAGACATAATAATTTATGGGGCACCTGGG
>JAQQSY010006368.1:0-11090 GCA_028646535.1 Procyon lotor | reverse complement strand
TGCCTCTTTTTTTTTTAGCATCAATGAGGCAAAGTTATTCCAAATCAATGTATTTCCAGGATATCTTAATACACCTACACAAGCGCCCATTTGAGAGGTTTATATACTTTAAATTGAAGTCTATTTTTAAAAAGTATTGCTTAATTGCTTATTTCTCTGCTGCCTGAAGTGTGGGGGAAAGAACACCAGGCTATTCCTCGTTTCAGATATTGGCGAGGTGCTCTTTGGTACCACAACGAAGGCCCAAGACGCTGCTCAGATGAGGGCTGTCACCCTGTTCCCGATGGTCCCAGTTGGCTGCGACAGGGGAAGGGTGTCCCCACTTTAAAAACACCTTGCTGCTTCGAGTAGAAATCACTTCTATACACAGAAGATGCTAGAGGCTCACCAATTTATGAACACCAAAGAGACATGGCATGTGAGCTCATGGCCTTCTTGAAAATGCCCAACAGGGATCCCTACGGGGTCCCCACGGTGTCTTCCCCAAACAAAATCCCACTGCGTGTCATCACTCAGGTACAAGGTGCCTCTGATGTAAATGATTTTCCAAGTGGGCCTCTGCTTCTCCATGAAGCACAGAGAAGGCGGGTTCACCAAAGAGCGCGGCCATGGTCTCTGGCAGAAGCCTCTCCTACGTCATCTCTGCTTTCCAACCCTTGACTGCAAATAGTATTTAAAAGGAGCAATGTCCTGAGTCGAAGACGTGTGCCAGACTGGTTCCACTCCAGTCTGAAGCACCCATCCAACCAGAAGAGGGAGCACAAGTTTCAGAGAAACTCAGAACAATCATGTTGTCATCGAAACCAGGGGAACGTCACTCAGCCACGGAAAAGGCAGATCCGGGAAGAGCAGACCGGTGCTTGGGTTGAGGAGAGGACCCAGCAAAGACAGAAGCGAAAGGCAGAACACCAAAGCAAAAATGGAGGCAGGAACTGCCCTCGGCAGTCCGTCTGCTTTGTGGCTCGCGGGTCTCACCTTGCAGAGCGATGACTGTGCCGCAGGCCGGGCCGGCCTCAGCAGTGGGGACTGACCGCTGCCCTCTGTCTACCATGGATCTTTTCATAGAGAAATTCCACGGACCCTCAGGAGAGAATGAAGGTATGTGCAGGGATCGTCCAGTTTTATTGTGATGAGGATGTAGAGAAAAAGGAACCTTGCACATTGTGGGTGGAAATGTAAATTGGTACAGCCATTATGGGAAACGGGACAGAGCCAATCCCCCCTTGGGTATGCACCCCAGGAAACAAAGTCGTGAGCCCAAGGGGGTGCCTGGTCCCCCACGTTCACTGCAGCACTGGTCACAGTCGGTGACACAGGGTAACAACCTGAATGTCTGTCTGTGAACAGATAGATAAAGAAAATGTGGCCCTGTATACAATGGAGTATTACTTAGCCTTAAAAAAGGAAATCTTGCCATTAACTTGGAGGACATAATGCTAAGTGAAATGATTTACCAAGGCCTTCAAACTAACTCTGGGACAAAGAATAAAAGCTTTTTACTGCTTGTGGATGAATTCAAGATTATAATGAAAGTCAGTCCTATTTCTGTCTTATATAAGGTCATTTATCACATAGTTCCTAAATAACTGTTCTAGAACCTTCCCCAGTAGAGGTAGGAGCGTGGAGGGCAGGGCCCACAGCTCACTCTTTCGTGTACTTTTCCATAGTGTTTCATATGCACGTTCCATGGAGCAGATGTTTAAGAATTCTGCTAAATGGGTGGATACATGAGAGGATCCGCAAACCAAGAGATGCACTCACAGGACCCGTGACGACACAGCGGGAAGAGCCTTCAGTTGACGCGCAGACAACGTAAGGCTGATTTTACACCCACTTGTGGGGAGGCCGACCCCAGCAAGCTGAGGGATGTAGCAGCACTGTTTACAATTTTAAGAAGCTTCAGTGTTTTTAATCCGCACAGATTTTAAAGCAAGGGGTAACAAATCCACACGGATGAACGACTAAGACTAAGAGGAGAGGAAGTTTTATTTAAGTGTATCAAGTGGACACAGTGGAACGGAGTGGGGTGAGCGGGCCCCCGTCCCGCGTGTGGTGCGGGCCCTGCTGGCTCTCTCCTGGGCCTCGAGCAAGTCTCCACGGTGTGGACGACACAGCAGACTGGCCCCGCTCACGTGAGCTTGGGGAGCCGGTCTTACTAAAGGCCCCCTTCCTGGTTGGCTGATGGCCGTCTTCTCATCGTCCCCCCACTTGGGGGAGAGTGAAGGGCCTTGTGTCTCCTCCTCCTTCATGAGGACACTAATCTCATTAACAAGGGCTCCAGCCTTGGGACCCAATCACCTCCTAAGGGCCTCATCTCCTGAGATCATTACACGGGGTGTTAGGATTTCGACACGAGGGATTCGGCCGCAAGCACTCCGTCTGAGCGTCAGAGATCTGGAACAGTCTGCGTGCCCAGCTCCCTCCCAGAGAGAGTGCGGGGTGCGACACCCACCCTCGCACACGCGACGCAGGGGGGCACACACCCGTAGGAATCGGCAGACTGCGCCCTCCGGGGAGCTCCCGGCTCAGTCCCCGATCGAAGGCGCGGCGCTCGGGCAGGGGAGCTGGAGCCCCCCACGAGCCTCTACCAGCCAGGAGCGAACTTACGGCACAAAGTCAGCCATAGAGCAGGACAAGTAATGCTGCCACTCATACCTGGGGCCCGTCTTCTCCGGCCCAGCAAGGCTCATCCGCTGAACATCACGCTCCCTGAAGGAAAGCGCTTCGTCCTCGGGGTCTCCAGAGCCCTGGCCCTGCACCTCCCCTTCTCAGCCCCTCACCTCCTCAGCCAAGGAGGCAGGCGGCCGCCGGCCCTTCCCTGAGGCCCCTCGTCAGCCATCACTCACCTCTCCTTCTCGCTCCTCCTCGGCTCCCAGCAAGGATCGGAGGCTGCGTCTTTCATGCAAAGTCCCCTTTAATTAAAAAATCGACTTTCATTTCCTAATTTATAAGAGGATACAAACCCCAGGATATCTTCCTTCCTCTGTCATTTGTTTCCCTTTTTCCTTCCCTTTTTCCTTGCAGATCACACAGGTTATTACAATGCAGGTTAGTACAGAGGGAAGCTTGCCCAGAGCAGGGGGACCCACACGCCCAGGGAGCCCGAGCAGGGGCAGCCCTTCTGTTCTGGGCTGGGTCTGCTTCACTGTGTGCGTGCTCACTGTTTGCTCGTTTTGTTTGTGACCTAAAACCCGAAACGAACACATTTCTTGCCTGTTGTTAAAGAAGAGTCAAGGTACTTTCAAATGATTCGTGGCCCAGGGGGGCAGGCTCCGGACGGGAGCAGGGAGCGCGTGTCCCGAGCGCGGCGGGGGGTGGGGCACGCCCTTGGCCCTGTTGGCCCTCCGGTCGGACGTCTGTCCCACGCCCGTGGCCAGTGCAGCCGGGCTCCGTTTCGCAGCTTTATTCTGACCTGCTGAGGACAGGCAGAGACACACACCTGCTTCCCGGCCCAGCCTCCTCCCTCGCTCCCCACGGACACATCTGGAATCCGATTTCAGAGAAGGCCTTGCCATCTTCTCCTGACTGGCCAGGGCTTCACGTCGTTAACTTTTAACTAAAAAGAGCTAGGGCTTTTTTTTTTTTTTTTGCTACTAGCAGACAATTTGTGAGTTTTTTCATTTTTATTTTTTTGGGCAGTTAGGCAAACATCTATTTGTAGCTCAAAACAAGTAACAAAGACTTGGCGCTCCCCACCACGTCCAACACTAAGGTGACAACATCTGCTCAGCAGGGCCTGGTGATCAAGACAAAACTGTACTGAGCCTAGGATCCGGGGGGAGGAAACACACAGGAGGGGAAGGACGTGGAGGGAGAAAGGAGCGGCGAGGGCAGAGAAAAAGGGAAAACATGGTCGTTGCCTAATCACACCTCCGTCCCACCTCTGGACGAGCTCAGTCTCCCTCCTCACGGGGTCACGGGATGGCCGCTGAACCGAGCGCCACCGACACAGCCTTTCTGGACGCTGAGCCTCCCCAGGGAGCCTGCGTGGAGGGCACAGGAATAACAACCACTTCCAAGAACCTTATTCAAGCCAACACCCAGCAAATCCAAGATCAGTGGTTGTTCTCAAAGGGAGGAAGGACGCTTCTCCATAAGGCTCCCTCTGAGCACTCGGGGTGCTCATAGGAAGGGAAGGGGGAGGGGAGGAGGCTGGGCGGGAAGGCGCAGGAGGAGCGGGGGCTGACGTCCCGACACAGAGGACGGGCAGATCTCTGCCACTTCCCCAGCCACAGGTTCCTTGTGCGGGGTGTGTGCCCTCACGGCACTGCTCCCCTGGGGTCCCCTGTGGGCTGGTCAATGCGCTTGGCAGGGAGCAGAGAGCCAGAGCCGGGGGGCTGGGGACCCCGAAGGGAGCTCCGGGTGCTGCCACGCGGCCTCCGCCCAGGGCAGATGGGTGCCTGCAGCCCACGTCCTCTCTGAAGGTCATCAGGGACAAAGCCCAGGGAACACACACACCCTCATCAGATTAGCAGACAAAATGGTTTCCGTGGCAACGCCTGGACAGAGCGTTGCCTGCATTCGGCATTAATTTAAGATATTTTCCCCAGCCTCCTTGGAGTCGGTTCTGCGAAACACAAGTGCTCCAAGGCTTCCCAATCGGCAGAGTCCTTTGAAATTCTATCCCGTGTGTGTTGGAGCTGAGCCAATTAACACGAAGAGAATTGGGTGGATTGCACAGAAGCTGGCAAGACTGTGTTTACCAATTAGTTTTTTTTTTGATGCAAATGTTGCGCAGCAGGCAGCAGGAGTAAAAGCTAGCTGTGCTGAATATGAAACTGTTAATTGCATTTCGGAGACACAGCTACAAGGTGAAACTAATCATACAAATGATAACTGGGTCTCACCACCTACCGAGCTCTGCCGGGCACTTCCGCTAATCTGTACTAAAACAGCCCCACGCGTCTTCGCAGAAAAGGAAAACACAGCATTTGGCAAAACCTTCCATTTTCGAGGGAAAAAAGTGAGTATATTTGGGAAGCAATATAAAGGACAATTTTCACTTAAATCAAATTAATAATGTTAACAAACACTATGGCAAAGGGCAGGACGGTGCTTCTTGAAATGCATTTTTTGCTTTAACATTATAGAGGAACGTATTTGCAAACGACACAGGCACATTCTAACAAGTGTAGCTCCTTGGAGAAGAAAAGGGTCGTGATGCTTACCGACAGTTGATTTTCCCAATGAGGAACATCAAAGAGGCCTCTAGTCAAGGGAGACCAGATACGCTCTCGGAGTCCAATTGACTTAGTGCCCCGGGGACTGGGTTGGGGGTGGGCAAGGGCCGCTGTGGGGTGGGTAAGGTGTGGGCCCCGGGGACCAAGGGTCTAGGTCTCATTTCTGCGCTGGGAGAGAGACCGGAGCTGCCCGTGAAGGCTCCGTCCGGGTCTGAGCTAGCAGGCGTGGTCACGTCTGGGGTTAGGTCTGGTTTTCAAATGCCCCAGAACAGTTTATGCAGTTTTTTTTCTCATTTCTATATGAATTGCCCCAATTCTGTGTAAGTTCACGTTAAACTGCATAAACACCAAGCACAAAACCAACCAGCAGTGGCATAAAGGGCTGGCCTCACGCAGTGGCCTGTCCCTCAGCCAGGCAGGCGTCCTGAGGGATCCCCACCTGGGGGTCCTCTCTGAGCCGATGGGCATGCAGCGGACTAGGTTCCGGGGTCCCCTCACGGTGCGTGTGTGTGCACGTCTCCAGACTGCGCACTAGACAGCATCACACTCCCGTTGGTCCGTCACGTATCGGTAGATCTGTCTTCTGGCTCGCACACTCCGGGATCACTGGCTACCTGAGACGCTGGCCGTTCGGTTAAAAGAGACCACTGGGGCCACGTCGGGGGTGCAGAGCCTGGTGTGTGCGGCTGTCCGGCGGCTCCCGTGCCGGAGGGTCACGGTGCCGCCCAATCCTCCTGACGCTGGAGCTCCGGCACCACGGGGGGCCGAGTGTCCCCTGCACCTGCCCTAGCCGTTCCCACACCCCTCCTTCTTCTAGAACGAGCTTCTTGTAGGATTAGCGGGCCTGGCTGGGGGACGTGCCCGCTGCCAGGGCCTGCGCTGGGCACACGGTCAGTCGTCGGGGGATGGAGTGGACCCCACAACCTCTCAGGGCATCGTGACTTCTCCTGTAGCTGATGAGGTTCCCAAACCCTGCCTGGCAGTGTCCTTAGGATTATGGCAGAAACAGATACCGGACGGGGACTCGGGGTGAGCTCTCTCCAAGCGCAGGGGGGCCCCCAAGGGCCTGCAGACAGCCAGCTCGAGCCCAGGACTCTCAACAGGGCAACTGCCCTCCTTTCTCCTGACCTCGCTTCCTGCTGCATCTTGGGGTGGGGGCGGTTGCTGGCCTTGCCCCCCTTCCCCTCACTGTACCAACGTCACATGGAGGACTTCCCTCATGCACATCCGAGCAATCAGCTCCTTTCCCTCACGGTAATTGAATTCACTCTGCAACCCCAAAATACTTCTCTGTCCTTGGGATTGCCACACGTACAATTTTTGGCGGTGGCTGTCCCTGCCATAGTCACCGCTTGGCCAAGGCGAATGCCCTTAGCTCATTTACACTTTTCTGGCAAATAAATCCTCCAGCTTCTCACTATTTCTGTGGCTTCTCTAAATTTCCTCCAATTTCTGGACACCCTTGGGCTTCTCAGGTTTTAAAGCCTGTATTCACTCTGTCAGCATGTAGCAGGCGTCGGACGGAGCAGGCTGGGATCCTCGCCAGTCCTCATCACAGAAAACAAGTCTACGCAAACGCCTGCGATGGAAACAGCACGTGAGAGCGGCAAGGAAGAAAATGCCATAATCACCAGTGGAAAGAACACTTTCCCATCCGGGGACGAGACAGTGAGAAACTTAACCAACGATGCTCGTCGAAACCAAGGATACACATTAGGAGATGGTACACACACAGGAGGACGTGAGGACGTGCTCATAGCTGGGACAGCGGACATTTACCCCCCACAGAATGGGGACTCCTCAGCCCACCCCGAATCCGACACGCTGGGCCCGTGGGTGTTGTACGCCAACCACAGTCAGTGCGGCACATCTGACATATTATTGTAGGGCCGTACTGAGCTCGCACCCTGGTCCTTGGAAGTCGGCATAAGTCCCACATTCCTGCTTCCTGGGGTGGCGCTGAGTTTTCACGGGGACTCTCAGAGGAACTGGAGTTAGCCTCTGCTACTCAGCTTGGCCTTCCTGTTTTCAGCAGGAACACAGGCAGAGGCGGTAGACGCAGGAGAGACAGACTGTGCTCTCATCGGGGCTGCAAGACCCAATGACGTTGCACATTCGGTGAGCGACAGCACAGCACATCAGTCACAGAGAGCTGTGGAAGGTAAGTATGGTCTGTGCATAACTTGCTCTTTATCTGAACTGAAATTCAACGTAGTTGGCGTCCTGTGTTTTTATTTGCTAAATCTGATGTTACGGCCTGAACGTGTCCCCTGCCAACCTGAAATTGATACGCTGAAGCCCCGACTCCCAGGTCATGGGGCCTGGAAGATACCTGGACGTGGGTCTGGAGGTAAGGAAGGTGAAGTGAGGGTGGGCCCGGCCCGGCAGCTGTCCGTGTCAGAAGAGGACATGTGGACACACGCAAAGACGCAAGGTCACTGCCCACAGAGAAAAGACTGCGCGAGCACAGAGCGGTGGACACCCTCATACCAGGGGGAGAAGCCTCAGGACAAGTCCCCCCTGCCAACACCTTGACTTTGGACTTCCGGCCTCCAGACCCAGAGAAAAATAGGAAAAAATTCCTCTCCTTGAAGCCCCCTGGTCTGCTCTCCCACGATGGCAGCACCGAAAACTGATAGATCTGGTAACCTTATCTCCAGTAAAACTTTATTTTCGAAAGCAGGGGCCTGGCTTGTGGGCCAGAATCTGCCAACCCATGTTTCTGAGACAGTCCTGAAACCCCAGTCGGGAGATCCCGCGCGGTCCCCCTGGGGAAGGTGGACGGAAGTGCAGAGGAGGCTGCGGTCTCCCCGCTGCCCTGGGCTGCAGGCCTGCAGTGCCCGCCCGCTGGGCTCCAGCTGCACGGGCAGGCGGCAGACAGGAACCCCGAGCGCCAGGCTTGGTTTGCTCAGGCTGGGGGGCTGCAGGCATGCGGTGGACGGTGGCCCCGGCACCGGCCCCCTCACCTCACACTCCCCCTGCGCTGGGACGACCTGCTCCCCGTGCGCTCTGAACCCATCCGGCCTCACGGCCCGGCTGCTGTGTGCGAGGCCTCGGGCTCGGCCTCCACTGGGCTTGCTGTGGACCCAGGGCGCCCTCGGCCTCAGCTCTGTCGTCCCCTGAGGGGCTTTAGCAAGCAGAAAGCAGTCCAGCCCATCCACGCATCACCAAGGGTTAGCGCCCGCACGCCTGGTCCCAGGTGGCTTCTGTCTCTGACGACAGTGTGAGAGCAGGACTGTCACAGCTCAGACCTGCTCAGCGAGCACCCTGGGGGGCCGGCACTGCCCGGGACACATCCCAGAATAGGAAGAAAGAGACGACCCGCGACCCTGGCCCTGAGGACTGGTCTGAAGGCTGGGTTCCCCCAGGTGCATATTCCGGTCCTAACCCACCAGGATAAGGTTGTAGGAGCAACGCTTTGGGGGTGATTCGATCATGAGGGGCGGTCTTCATCCGTGGGGCCGGTGCCCTGATGAGAGACCCAGGGTGCTCCCCCCTGCCAGACGGCTGTGTCCCTCGCTGGAGCACGCGGCGCCCCGATCTGCAGCTGCCAGGCTCCAGAACGTGAGGGTGAATGCCCGTCATGCACAAGCCGCCGTCCGGACTGGTCCCAGCGGCCGGGCAGCCCGACACAGACCCCCGCCCCTGGCCTGCACGTCTTCAGCACCACGGACACTCGTCAGAGGCCCACACAGTCCAGAGCCCAGAGCACCCGACTCCATTACCCCTGAGCGTCTCCCCCTTCCCGGGACCCCCCTCTCACCAGGCACCCGTGCCTGGACATGTCCACATGTCCTCTTCTGACACGGACAGCTGCCGGGCCAGGCCAGGCCCACCCTCACTTCACCTTCCTCACCTCCAGACCCGCGGCCAGGTGTCATCCAGGCCCGATGACCTGCCGAGTTATCGAGGGCTTTGTTCCCCACGCATGTTTGTCCCTGGTAAGTGCAAAAGCAAAAAGCCCGCTGTGACGAGTGGAGGTCCACCTGCCAAAGCCACAGCTGCTTTCCTGTGACTCATTACCGACTAACAAGTTTTCAATATGCTCATCCCCGTGGAAAACCAAGCCTGATTCCTTCGGTGGCCACAGTCTTGGCCCAGCACACGCTCGGGTCCCTGGGGACATCGCCCAGACTTCTCCTTTGGAGGTGTGTGCGTTGTTGTTTTTTGTTTGGTTTGGTTTTTTGTAGTGACTGACATTTCTTTTCAATTTTTTAAAAAACTTCTGTACTTTGAAATAACTCAAGTTACAAACCTTTCAAATGCACAGGCTCTGTACACCCCCACCCACCACGCTGGGGAGAGCAGAGTGACTGTACCCCAGCATCCAGCCCACTGCCCTGGGATTTGCCCCCCGGGGTCGGAGCGTTTCCGAGGCTAGAGGAGTGAGCACTGAGTTTCTCTGATTGCAATCAGTTGGATATGTGCGTTCTTAACCTGAGCCTGTCTTGAAATTAGTAAGAAGGCTTGGCCTCCCAATTTCCATTGCACCACTGGCTCCCCAAGCCCCTCCGCACACACGTGTGCACACACACACATGCACACAGCAAGGTGTTGGGGGTTTGTGTCAGGCAGATGCAACCCACACCTCGAAACAGATACTGCTGAATGCTCAGCCCCAGCGGGCTTTGCTTGCCCCTTGAGGTCTGAGGGCTATTTTCATCCTGTGCCAAACGCCCACCTGCCCTCCAGCAAAGCAGGCGGTGATGGCCGTCAGACCTCCTGCTGCCCGAGGAGTCTGGATGGGAGCTCTGACTTCACTGGCCGCTCAGTCCGGGTGAACCACAGTCAGTTCATTCCAAGCAGCAAACGGATCGGAAGACGACTGGCTACGCCGAGCAGTCCTCCCGACTGAAAACCTGCTCCCAGCTCCGCGGCTGGAAGATTTCTAGTGAGACACGTGCATTTGATTTTTTTTTTTAGCTGCCAAAAGATGACTAATGGCACTTGAAAAGGGCCTAACGATGTGACCTGGACTGAGTGGCACACGACAGCCCACGCGGCCGGCAGCCTCCGTCTGCCCACCGTGCACCGTCCGCACCTCCGCGCGTGGCTAGGACAGACGTGCCCTCCCAGGCCCTGATGTCCCAGGACACGGCTCCCGGCCTGGGGGAGCCCCATCTGTGGGGCAGAGGCTAAGGCAGCCCTGACACATGGTCAATGGGAGCGCAGACCTCCTCCGGACCGTGCTGGGGGGCCCCTTGCTGGCATCCAGGGCTGAGAAGGCCCCCAGGGACTGAAGGGTCAGCAACCTCGACAGTCCTCCGACTGTCCATGCAAGCAGCTTCCCACCGTGTCTTCCAACTGTCACGCACAGTGGGTCTCAGGAAACAGCAGAGTCTCCCTAAAGACAGGACCGGAAAGAAGCAAGAACACAGGCTCGAGTGGGGCTTGGGCGCTACGGGCCGCGGGGCACTATTTCAACACATAAAACCCGAAAGGCTAGGGGTTCGTTAACCTTTGACAGGAGTAGGAAGGCGCAGGTGCAGAGGTCTGTGGGGTTTTCTGTGGCCGCCTGGGCCTGGCCGACCTCGGCCCCAGGCCATGAGATCCGGGCTCCCAGGACTCGATGTAAGCTGCCATTCTTGGTCAAACTCTGAGTGTCAGAGGGGAGGACACGGGCTCAGAAACTTGGGCAAGGAAGCTGCGATCCAAACACACAGACCTCTGCCCACCCCCAGGCCCTGCACGGCTTATGATGGCACACGCGGCCCCCCTTGGTTAGCCCCGTGTTTTCAGAGTTGGCCCGGGTATTCCCCAAAGCTTCTCAGATGCGTTAAGTCAACCAAACACACTTTAAACACCATTTTGAAACCAGGCTGTAGGGTGCATTTCTCCAATAAAGCAAGTAACGTTGTTCCTCTGAAGAACAGGAACATCACAAGTGATTACAGCCCACAATACAAAAAT
>JAQQSY010006367.1:0-11091 GCA_028646535.1 Procyon lotor | reverse complement strand
ATGTTGCTTGTTTTGGTCTAGAAATGAAATTAACACCTGTTCACAGCAGCCCCCCCAAATATCCATTCACGCAGTGCAACAAAAGCCTCCCCCCCACATCCAGATTCCCCTCCATTTCTGAATCCCTTGTGTCAGAGGACACCCAACCCCCATAGCCTCATCTTCCTCCTTCCTGTATCAAGAGACAAGATGTCCTCCCATGCTGGATCCAGAAAATGTATCTGCTTATTTTTTCTGTGGGGGAGAAAAAAAAGAAAAAATAGAAAAAGAAAAAAGAATTTCACCCCAAAGAGGAATTCTGATGCCAGCTGTTACTTTAATTAAAAAAAAAAAAAATTCAACTCATTATACACTAAAATGCGAGCAGAGGAATTCTGAGGTCCCCAGACTGCGGGCAAATTATTTTCTTTGTGATTGTCTGTATTTTCCAAATGTTGTGTATATTTCTTTTCAAATAAGAGACCCAAAAGAAAAATGGTGTTATTGTTGAAAGCACTCCCTTCTGAAGAGGATGTGGAGACCCTTATGCGGGAGGCAAGTGGGCAGGCCTGCGCAGGGGAGCTCCTTTGGGGTGTGTGAGTCGGCAGAGCACAGACCAGTTGGACGCCTCATTGGCAAGCTCGTCTCCAGGGTCTGTTAAAGCGGCCCTGGCAAAGGTCCCCCCCTTGCACCCCTTGGAAAGCTGGTGAATGATCTTGTTTCAGCCTCCTCCTTCCCTGCTCACCCCTGCTGACTAGAGAGAGGCAGTGGCATTCTGGGGTACGAGCCACCACCAGGAAGGGGGCCCTGGCTGCGGGGTGGGTGCAGAACGGGGGAGCTGCAATGTGGGGCCCCTGCTTCCTAACAATAAGCTCAAACCTCCTGGATTCATTAACCTTAGTTCTAATGAGTGCAGCTCTGGCGTTTTGCTGCCGCTCATCATCACAGCTGCTTAATTGCCTGAACAGAGTCGTTTGCCTATTTGGGGCTACAAATTAAAAGGTCTTGTTTCAGTTTGTGTGTTTCCTAAATTTTAATTTAATTTGCAGCATTAATCCTTTCCAAGATTCACTAGCACAGAGCCCAGCCATTTGCCAAAGCAAGCAGCCCCGCCTCGGGCCTCCCCACTGCTCTTGCTCTGCAGCCCAGGGGAGCCCCAAATCTGTTGGGAAGGGGAAGATACACTCCAGCGGAGCTGGGAGAAGTCTCTCTCCTGGAGAGGCCTGCTTTGGGGAGATGTCTCCCACCCCACCGCCCACGCCCAACACCGCCCTCCATGAGGGCCCGCTGGTGCCGCTCTGGGCCTCCGGAGCCTCACCTCTTAGCTCTCGTCACTTGATTACGGCCTCCTAATACTGCTCTCTGCATATTCACTGTTTGCACCGAACCTCTGCTCCAACTGGGAAAGGGGTGCGAGGTGACCCTGTTCTCTGAACCTTCCCTGAACTTTTCTAGCCTCTGGGACTTGGCTCTCCTTGGGCTCCGCCCTCTCCTTGCAAGCAGCCACTGCAAAGCCTCCTCCTTGGTCAGCCTGACTCAAGCCAAAACTCTTAGAAACTTGCCTTGTTCCAAGGCTGTCATTGGGTGATGGCTTGGTGACTCATCCAAGGCCATCTCGCAGCTCATCGTCCTGGTGGACCTCCTCTCAACTCCCCCACTTTCAGATACCATCACAGTGGGGGTTAGGATTTCAATATGTGAGTGAGGGCAGGGGTCAAACATTCAGATCCTAGCAGTATCTATGACTCAACCCAGAGGATTGCTAGCACTGGTTTGGTGCTCTACACGGTCTCCAGCGCACAGAAAATGTGCTCGTTTCCTAATTATTACCACATATTTGGTGGCTTAAAAGAGAAATTTATTCTCTCAAAATTCTAAGCCCGGAAGTCCAAAACAAAGGCGTCTGCAAAGCCACACCCACTTTGGAGGCCCTGGGGAAGAATCCCCCCCGCCTCCTCCTCAGGCTGCGCCCGGCTCTAGGAGTTCTTTGTCCTGCGGCTGCCTCTCTCGAGTCTCAGCCTGTCTTCATGTGGCCTTCTTGCCTATTTGTGTCTGAGTCTTCTCATTCCCTGTCACTTCAAAGGACACGTCATTGGATTTAGGGCCGAAATCCAGAATGATCTCATCTGAAGATTCTGTCAGTTTAATTACATCCACAAAGACCCTATCTCCAGATAGTCACGTTCAGAGGCACTCGGGGATAGGACCAGATACATCCTTTACGGGCCACTATTCCACCCCTGCAGAATGGCCTCTCACCTGGCTGATCTACTCTGAAGCAACCCAGAGAAGATTGTGCAAAACACATTAAAGCCCTGATAATCCAGGAAAGAGGGTACCTCCGTCTCTGAAAGTGACCCTGGAAAATCCACGCTATAGACAAAGCCTGGTTTGTTTTTAAGCAGCACCAGCACCCTGAGGCTCGGAGCAGGGTGCCAGAAACAGATGGCAGCATTTCCCTTGAATTCTCTGGAGTTAACAGAGATAAGAGGGAGAGAGATGAAGGCTGAACAAACAGTGTAGAGATTTCTCCCCATTCACTCTCCCCTCTTCACTTCTGCTCCAACCACACAAACATCACTGGAACAGAGACCAAGGCAGAGTAACTGGTAGGTCAATATCTGACAGATGAATGCACGAATGAATTGGTAAACAAGTTAATGGTTCTTATAAAGCCGTGAATTTCTCTAACATGTAATCAGATGCAAAAGAAGCAACAAGGCTGATAATTCAACTTAATTTGACCAGTATTTAGTAAATGCCTACTTTGTCTGAAGGTGGGATTGAAGAGAGACATACAACAAATATGAAAACTTCGTCCAGTGATGGTGGTAGAGCTGGTGGTAACACCATCAGTTAATATTCATTCATTCACTTATTCATCCATCCATCCATTCATTCATTCTTCACATGAGTCAGGCAATGTCCTTGGTGCAGAGTTATTATCAAAAACACTTTGGCAAATACGTGCGTCTTTATTAATGCATTACAAAACAAGGCCTAATAATTACCATAATTTCAAAGTAGCAGGAAGCATAAATATTTGGAGAAATGTGCAACAACTGTGGTATAACATGACTACATTTACGGTACACCTATTGCTGACAGTCACAGGTTCTGCTCCTCCTCCTGGGTCTGTTGCTACATTCGTAACTGTAGGAAATGCTGAATTTTGGTTCCAGGTTAACAGAAATAAAGAGGTAGTTTTCTCATCCAGGTTTACAAACACTCGATCAGCGTGAGCCCCTGAGTTTAAAGTCATAGGTACAACCACAACAGGAGAGACTGAACTCTGCTCCAGCTTGGGGCAGGTGCCCCCAATGGCCTGCTGGAGCCAATCCTGTGACATTGTGAAGCATGGTACCAACAAATGGAGGTGGGGGAGTAGAGGGGGCAGGCTGAAAGATAGACACCCTGTGTCTATTACACTGGAAAATTGCTTACACTGAGCAAAGACTCGGTTGATCACACACGTGTAATTCATTCCATTACTGTTAACAACCTAAATGTGGCTTCAGGCTGGAATATAATAAGAAATCAGGATACACGGCAAAATGTGTTCATTCCCTCTTCTCAACTAAGTACAGGGAGGAATGCATCTTAGAAACAATTAAAAATCAGCAGGATGGAAGGGGAGGAAGAATTACTCAAATGCAATTAATAATTATTAATAATAACCATTCCACCCACACACTAGGATTCTACCGTTATTGTTAATAAGCTAAGGACTCAAGGGTTACATATTTTTCTGTGTGTTTTGTTCATTTCTTTTCAAGCATTCAATAATTAGTCTCGAATTAGCCTTCAGCGTGAGCATGAGTCTCCAGGGGAGATGCTTATTCTTTCATAACATTTCCCAACATGATCCCAATACACCCCCGGAGTCCTTTCCACCACACCCACTATGTTGCAGAGAAGTAGAAGGTCTTGCCCTCTCCCAATTCGAGGGGATAGAGTTATGTTAAAAATTATCGTTTACCTGAAATTCTAATTTAAATGGGTTTACTCTATTTTTATTTACGAAACATGATCATAGTTCATACTTTCAAGCGTCTTTGTCCTTGTCACACTATCCTTTCCCTTAGGATGCACTCCATCGTCCTCTGGGCAAATTCAGTCTTCAAGAACCACCTCAAACACCCTTTTCGCTGTAAAACCTTCCCTGTTTTCCTCAGGTAGGTCATCCTGAGATATTTTCTTCTATTAAAGACTTAAACAGCGAATGGGCTACCTGTCTCCCCCACCAATGGTGAGCTCATCAAGGGCACCAATGGGTCTGCGCATCTTTGTATCTTCATGCCTTGTATGCAGTAGATCCTGAATAAGTGTTTGTTGAAGGAATGAATTAATGAATTTCTTTGTAAATAAACCACTGCTGTTCCTATTAACAGCCTTCTTACTTCTTATTTCCCCCTCGCCACACCGATTCCTCTCCTTAAAACAGTATTTTTCAAACTTCAGGCCATTCCTTAATTAGAATAAAAATTAATTTAGAGGGCAAAACCCAGCATGAGATAGAATAGAGTGGAGGAGAGTAGAGGGGGTGGTACTCATGGAAGCTAAACCTTGTCAAACTTGAGTTTCAGGTGCGTGTGTCAGTGTGTGTGTGTGTGTGTGTGTGTGTGTGTGTGTGTGTGTATGTACTGCGTTTTGACTAAATATTTCTTACTGTGACTGATGGCCAAGAGAGTAGGAGGGTCCTGCTGGGAACATCAGGATTAGTTGTGAGTCTGTTAACATTTCTTGTGATTTCTTGGCACTCCCTTCAAACATCTTCAATGGCTCCCTGTTTCCTACATTCGAGACCTTCTGTGATCTGGCCTCAACCTCCTGCTTAGCCTTCTCTTCCCACAACCAACTCCACAAACCGTCCACCCCTGAGAAATGCCTATTGCACGGCCGTCTCACCCCCTGAATGGACAAGATACACTCCTGGCTCCACAAATCTGTTCACCTTCTTCCCCAGTCAGCTCACCCCTGTCATCCCTTAATGGCCCCTCTCCTCACTGCTTTTATTTTCCATAGACTTACCCCCGCTTCCTGACTTCCAATCCAAACCAAACTCCTGCTTCCTTCAACCTTCTACAAAATCACCTAAAACAAATCAAATTCTCTAATACCTTCTGACTCCCTCTCACCAAGAAGCCCCTCCATTCCTTATGGCGTGCCCACCCAGTTCCACTACTGACGTGTTCCTGCTGGTCTCAGGCTAGAACGCATTGCCAGGGGCTCATCCTGGTAAGTACAAACCTAATGTTTGCTGTAAAATACTATTAGGATTTTTGTACCACCACGATTCTTCGCTTTTCACCTAGTGAAAATTATCTGCACTGTGTGGTGAATGTTGTTTGCACAGAGTAAGAAGTTGGTTGTGCACACAGGCTGGATTACCTAGGTCAGGTTGGCATGAAGAGTGTCAGGCCAGCTGCAACCGGAAAGGTCTTTTAATTGGCTATGACTCGTTCTCACTGGCACACAAATGACAAATATCTCAAAATTCTAGCCCCATTACTCCATGACTGACGTTAAGAAGCCACAGAAAACTGAGCCACCAAATATACTTTTTAGTGTTCTTGGAAAATTACTTCAAAGCCTTTTGGAAAGCGATGCAGTGTATAAATATATTTCAAAATAAACAATGCTGTACAGTTGGGTTCCACCTCATAGATTCTGAAGTTCTCTGACATCGGTTACTTTCTGCTGGCGTCCCATCCCACCAGTCATGACTAAAAGTGGCTTACTTAACATTTGTGCTCATTGTGAAATGAATGCCCATGAGCCCAGGAAACAAATGTTTCCTCTTCCAAAAACTCCTACACATTCTTCACAAATGCCAAAAATCAATTTATAAGCATATATGTAATCTGTTCAATCTACCCAGAGAAATTCTAAATTTCTTTCAGTATCTCCCCTCCTCTTGATAGTCTAGTGCATAATAGAGATCTAAGAAATAAATTGAGGGGCGCCTGGGTGGTTCAGTCGGTTAAGCGTCTGCCTTTGGCTCAGGTCATGATCCCAGGGTCCTGGGATCGAGCCCTGAATCTGGCTTCCTGCTCAGAGGGGTGTCTGCTTCTCTCTCTCTCTCTTCCTCTGTCCCTTCCTACCACTTGTTCTCTCTATTTCTCAAATAAAATCTTTTTTTAAAAATTTAAAAATAAAAAAATTGATACATATTTAAAAATCAGGTACTAAGTATCTACTACCTACACGTCCTTACTTGATTTTCAGAGCTGGGTGCCAGTAAGTTACATATGAGGAAATTAAAATTAAGCAACATTTCTGTAATATTCTGAATTGTGTGCCCCCATCCCCCAGATTCATATGTTGAAGTCCTAACACCCACTGTGAGTATATTTGGTATATCTGGTATTAAGGAGGTGATTAGGGTTGAATGAGGTCATAAAGGCAGAGACTGATCCTCCAAGACTGGTGTGTTTCTAAGAAGAGACACCTGATCTCCTCTTTCTCTCTCTCATGCCCTCTCTCTCCAGACACAGAAGAAAGCCAGGTGAGGACACAGTAAGAAAGGAGCCATCTGCAAGCCAGAAAGCGAGGCCTCACCAGAAGCCAACCTTAATGGTACCCTAGTCTTGGACTTGCAGCATCCTCTGTTGCTGAAGCCACCAGTCATCGGTGTTCTGGTCAGCAGCCCAAGCAGACTCATACAGATTCCAAAATCAGATCATAAACAGTGAAGATGGGATTTAAAATCAGCTCTCTGGACACCAAATCTAGCATTCTTTCTAATACACAGTGCGACGGTGTGTCCTAAATGTTTTGGATCCGACTTTAGACCAAGTTCTGAGCTTCCTGGGAGCTCCTAGAGGTAAAATGAAACCTGTCCATTTGGTACACACTCAAGTACAGTGGTAACTATCTGCGCTGGAAGTGACGAGGCTGGGGCCGTAGCTCAGACTGCTGAGTTCCAGCTGGCCTGGCATCAGGGAGTTTCCCCAACACTTCCTCTTACTTTCATTTTAACTTGACCATGTGGTAGCTGCTCAGAGGCTGACGCATGGACAAGCAGGGGTGCAAGATTTGTTCAGTGTCAGGATCTACCCCAAACTTTCTTCTGCTTTTCTTTTCTACTTTCCTCATTGGGAAGGGACCTGAGGCTGGAGGCAGAGGCTTGACCAGCCAAAATCCACACTTGGTTATAGGGAACCCCTCCTCTCCATTACTTTTATTTTAGCTCTTATAATAACCGAAGAACTGGGTATTCTGCTCCTCTCTTGTTACTTTGCATTTCCTTATGCAGCCAATGAGCTAATTCCCTGGAAGTTGCATCCATCATTTCTAATTTCCACTGGTAACTTTTTTTTTGGAAGATTTTATATTTATTAGAGAAGAGTGGGAGCAGGGGAAGGGGCGGAGGGAGAGGGACAAGCATACTGAGCTGAGCTGGGAGCCTGATGTGGGGCTCAGTCTCACAACCCTGAGATCATGACCTGAACTGAACCAAGAGCCAGATCTTTAAGTGACAGAGGAGCCACCCAGGTGCCCCCCCATTGGTAGCTTCTACTTCCCGTAACCGAGGAGGGCTGCCATTCTGTGTCATGGATGACCACGTGATCCAAGAATCAAAAGTCAAGATCCTTTGTCTTCCCAAATTATGTGTCTCAGTAAGTCAAGATCATTCTGCTGAATCCCACTTCTCCTGACAGTATTTGCCCAAATGGGAGGTTTAAAGGGACAGTCCTTCAGAGTGCCAAGGCTCCCTCCCACTTCTGACACCACCTGCAAAGATAGAGTCCAACTACAAAGTTAGAGGGCATAATTTCCATGACTTTCCTCACTTCTGACACCCACTGCAAGTTCAGGGGGTTCCCCATACCACCCTCAGTCTCGATCATACATTCAAGGACTCACAGAACTGACTGAAACTATTACAGTGGTGGTTATAGTTTATTATGGAAAAATACAGATGAAAATTAGCCAGACAAAGAGACACATAGGGAAGGGTCTAGAAGGTTTCCAAACACAAAGCTTCCATTGTCCTAAAGATGTATTACCTTCCCATCACCAGTGTGTGACAGTACACATGCAGCACGGCCAACCAGGGAAATTCACCTAGTCTTCAGTGTCTGGAGTTTTTATGGGGGCTTCCTATGAAGGTATTATTGGCCATGGAGTTGAACTCAGCATTCAGCTCTTTCCCCTACCCCAGGTGTAGGGCTGATATCAAGGGGCTCACCAGGAGTCATTGGCCACTGTAAATAAAAAGACATCCCTGTCACTTGGGAAATTTCAAGAGTTTAGAGGTTGCCTCCCAGGAGCCAGAGACCAAGGACATACTTCTCTTTGAGCAAGCAAGTTCTTGACCACACATTTTTCACCTGCTTACGCCTCACAGATATGCCTTACAAAGGTGGTTACCGTGAAAAGTAAAAATAGTAGCTACACTCAGAGTGTCTTAACTGCCACTGTACACTTACTTTTGTCTAATTCTCAAAACCCTACAAAGTTGATGTTGTTAGTCCCATTTTACAGATAAGAAAATTGAGGCTCAGAAATGTTGTCCTCCCCCCAAAAATGAAAAGTTTCCCGAAGTTTTAGAGAGGGAAAGTAACAGATTTGACCATGGTGACACACCATACCCTTTGGGCTCTCACATCCATGTTTCCAATTACATTTACTCATTAACTCTACAAACATGTATTTTCTGTCTACTATGTACCAGTAACTGTTCTAGGTGCTGGAGATACAGCCAAGAACAGAACAGACAAAAATCACTACCCAAGTGGAGTAGATTTTCTAATGGGAGGGAAACAGAAAATCAGCAAATAAGCAAAATAAGTATTACTTTGAATGGTGATATTACTATGGAAAAAATAAACATGCACACTTTGTTTTGACCTTTATTTAAATACATCAACTATAATAAGACATCTCTGAGACAAATGGGAAGTTTGCATATGAATTGGTGTTCTGTGATACTATTAATTTTATTAGACTTAATGATGGCATGATGTCTGTGTTCCAAAAAAACAGGTATTTTTCTATTAAAAATATAGACTGATGTATTTATGAATAAAATAAGATTACAAAAATGTTGATAATTGATGCCAGATGATAAATATGTGAAGGGCCTTTATACTAATATTTCTAATTTGGGGTATGCTTAAAAATTTATGTAACACAAAGTTTAAATAGAAAGAAAACAATGGATGGGGGTGGCAGATAGATCTTGCTACACACCTTGTAAGACCAAACAGGTATATTGGAGAAGATCCAAGAAGATGACACTGAAACAAATGCTTGAAGGAGGGCCGGGAGGGGGCTATGTGGATCTCTAGGGAAAGAACATTCCAGGCAGAAATAGGAGCTAGTGCAGAGCACTGACGTAGGTGCAGGGTGCCTGGCAGGACATGTTCAAGGAAGAAGTCCAATTGCTGGAAAGCCATGAGTGACTGATAAAAGTAGAAGGTGGCCCCAAACAGTTAATGGAGATGAGATGGGTGGAGAGGAAGGAGATGCAGGGCCATATCCAACAAAGAATTCACACCCAAAATATATAAAGAATACCTACAAACCCATAAAAAAATGCAGGCAACCCAATAGGAAAATGGGCAGAAGACTTGAACAAGCACTTCACAGAAAAGGAAATGGCCAATGAGCATATGAAAAGGTGCTCTACTTCATTAATCATCAGGGAAATGCAAATTAAAACCACAATGCTACACCACCACACACCACAGAAAGGTTAAAATTAAAAGGCAGGCAATACTAGGAATTAGTATTGATGCATATGTAAATTGGTACAAATCAAGGTGGTACTGAAACTGAAGATACACATACCTTTTAGGCAATCAGTCCCATTTCTAGGTATGTATCCAACAGAAAACCATGTAAATGCTCACCAAAGACTGGAACAAGAATATTCAGAGCAGCACCATTCCTAACATCCAACAACTGCAACCACCCAAATGCCCAGGAACAGCAAAATGGGGAAACCAGCGGCGACCCCACGGCATTTAGAATAACAAAGTCAACCATGTAGATGAATCTCACAAAAACAGTGAGCAAAGGAAGCAGACACAAAGAATACTGTGATTCCATTTATGTAAAGTTCAAAAACAAGCAAAACTAATCTATGCTGTCAGAAGACAGATTGTGGGTCCGACTGCGGAGAAAGGAACTGGAAAGATGGATGGGGGTTGAGGACGAACCGATGACGTCCTGTTTCCTGATCTGGATGCTAGTTAAATACGTGTGTTCGATGTGTGGACAGCCGCCGGGCCGCACACTGATGTGTGCACTTTTCTGTGTATTATGCTTCAGTAAAATGGTTTTTAAAAATCACACAGGGACTTCTTGGTTCCCCCCTCCATGGTGAGCAATGACAGTCCTCCGTGCAGACTCCCCTCTCCCCCACCCCACACTGAATCAGAGCAACACCAAGCACGGGCATTGCTGCCTGAGAAAGAAGACGTGCCTTCTCAGCTCACAGCTGCAACCTCTAGGGTTCCAGACACTGAAACTGGCACGGCGAGTTCTCTGGCTCCTGGGTGAGGATCTACTCCAAAGAAACAGGGCAAAACTGTAAACAAGAAATGAAAATATGAGGACAGTCTTCTTCCCCTCAGCATCACGAATGTTGATAAGGGGCCTTATTGTATCTTATCCAACAGAACATTCTTACAGAGGATCACGATGCCAGTTAAGTTGTGGTGTCATTCTGAATCAGAGTTTTACAGAAAAAGAGATTGAATACTTTAAGTGTAGACATTATGAACTCTTTAGAAGCCAAAAATTATTACAGCTTTTCAAACTAGAAATGAAAAGCCCACTGAGACATCCTGCAGGTTTTAATTTCTAATATGGTAAATACTGATCTCTGTAACTTACATAAACAAAAAGTTCTTTGGGTCCTCAATTTTTTTAAAAAGTAAAGGATCTTGAGACCAAAAAGGGAGAAAATCACTGTGGATGGTCCTCTGCCACACTAGGTCCATTTCTTCCTATGACCTCATACGGAGCTATTGTTCTAGAACTCCAACAACCAAATAAATCCCTAGTTGGGCCTAGGTTATCATTCCTTCAAGTTCAGGAAGCTGCTTTTCAGTGACCTGAAGGACTTTGACCCAGGTTAGCTTGCTTCCTCCTTGGCAC
>JAQQSY010006366.1:0-11092 GCA_028646535.1 Procyon lotor | reverse complement strand
GCATCGTCCACAACAGCCAAACTATGGAAAGACCCTAGATGCCCATCAACAGATGAATGGATAAAGAAGAGGTGGTATATATATACAATGGAATACTATGCAGCCATCAAGAGAAACGAAATCTGGCCATTTGCAATGACGTGAATGGAACTGGAGGGTATTATGCTAAGTGAAATAAGTCAGTCAGAGAAAGACAATTATCACATGATCTCTCTGATATGAAGAATTTGAGAGGCAAGGCGGGAGTTTGGGGGGGTGGCGTAGAGAAATGAAACAGGATGGGATGGGGAGGGAGACAAACCATAAGAGACTCCTAGACTCAAGAAACGAACTAAGGGTGGCTGGGAGGCGGGGGTGGGTAGGGATAGGGTGGCTGGGGTGTGGACATTGGGCAGGGTATGTGCTATGTTAAGTGGTGTGAAATGTGTAAGCATGATGATTCACAGATATGTACCCTGGGGCAAATAATACATTATATGTTAATAAAAATTAAAAAAAAAGTATTACAGTATAAAAAAAAACAAAAAAAGTCTATTGTATTTCTAGACTAATAAACTGTCAGAAAAATTAAAATTAAAAATTAAAATAATTCATTTGTAATTGTATCAAAAAGAAAAAAAATTATCTAGGAATAAACTTACCCAAGGAGGTTAAAGACCTATAAACTGAAAACTATGACATCAGTGAAAGATACTGAAGAAGATGCAAGTAGATATTCTGTGTTCATGGATTGGATGAATCAATACTGTTAAAATGTTCATACTACTGAAAATAATCTACACATTAAATGCAATCCCTGTCAAAATTCCAATGGCATTTTTCACAGAAATAGAAAAATCAATCTTAAAATTTGTATGTAACCACAAAAGATCCCAAATAACCAAAGCAATTTGAGAGAGAACACAAAAGCTGGAAGTGTCAGGCTCCCTGCTTACAGACTACTAAAAACTTACAGTAATCAAAACAGTATGGTTTGGCATAAAACCAGACACACAGGTCAATGGAACAGAATAGAGAGCTCAGAATTAGACTCACGCATATGTGGTTAATTTATGACAAAGAAGCTACGAATATATAAGGGGGAAAGGATGGTTTCTTCAATAAAGGGTGCTGGGAAAACTAGGACAGCCAGATACAAAACAATGAAATTGGACTACTACTACTACATCATACAGAAAATTGCACTCAAAATGGATTAAAGACTTGAACGTAATTTTTGAAATCATAGAAATCCAAGAACACATAAGCAGTAAGCTCTTTGACATCATTCTTGGCGATTATATTTTGAATCTGACATGAAAAGCAAAGGCAACGTAAGCAAAAGTAAACAAGTGGGACTACATTGGTAAAGGAAACCATCAACAAAATGAAAGGCAACCTACTGAATGGGAGAAGATATTTGCAAATCATCTAAGGGGCTACCATCCAAATTACATAAAGTACTTTTACAACTCAATAACAAAAAACCAAACAATGCAATTTTAAAAAAGCAGAGGATCTGAATAGATATTTTCCCCAAGAAGACATACAGAGGGTTAACAGGCTATGAAAAAGTGCTCAAGATTACCAAGCATCAGTGAAATACAAATCAAAACCACAATGAGATATCACCTCGTACCTGTTAGAATAGCTGGTACCAAAAAGACAAGAAATATTTGTTGCTGAGGACATGGAGAAAAGGGAACCATTGTGTACTGTTGGTGAGAATGTATATTGGTGCATCCATTATAAGAAACAGTATGTGGGTTCCTCAAAAATTTAAAATAGGACTACCATATCAACCAGCAATTCTATTTCTGGGTCTGTGTCCAAAAAAAAAAAAAAAACCACTAACTTGAAAGGATAGATGACCCCCATGTTCACTGCAGCATTATTTACAACAGTCAAGATATAGAACAACTGGGGCACCTGGGTGGCTCAGAGGGTTAAAGCTTCTGCCTTCCACTCAGGTCATGAGGATCGAGCCCCGCATCGGGCTCTCTGCTCATCAGGGAGCCTGCTTCCCCCTCTCTTTCTGCCTACTTGTGATCTCTCTCTCTCTCTCTCTGTCAAATAAATAAATAAAATCATAAAAAAAAAAGATATAGAACAACCTAAGTATCAGTGGATGAATGGATAAAAGAAATACAGAGCGCATGTGTGCACGTGCGTGCTCCCCCCCACAGGAATATTATTTATCCATAAAAAAGAACATCTTGCCGTTAATGATGACATATATAGACCTTGAGGACATAAAAGTCAAATAAGACATACAGATAAAGACAAATACGGTGATTTCATATGCAGAATCTAAACAACAGCTCCTTCCCCCAAACCATAATAAATGCAGAGAATAGACTATTGGTTGCCAAGTAGGGGGAAGTAGGGGTAAGTGAAATATGTGGAGGGGGTCAAAAATTACAAACCTCCAGTTATAAAATAAACATGTCCTGGAGATGGAAGGTACAGCATGGTGACTACAGTCAATAATACTGTATTGTATATTTTAAAATTGCTAAGAGTTGATCTTAAAATCTCATCACAAGAAAAAAATTTTTTCCTAAAAAAATATTTTTTGGGGGGGCGCCTAGGTGGCTCAGTTGTTAAGTGTCTGCCTCCTGCTCAGGTGGTGGTCCCAGGGTCCTGGGATCAAACCCTGCATCGGGCTTCTTCCTTGGCGGGAAGCTTGCTTCTCCCTCTCTCACTCTCCCTGCTTGTGTTCCCTCTTTTGCTGTGTCTCTCTTCCTCTATCAAATAAAGAAATAAAGTCTTTAAAAAATTTTTTTTTCTAAGTATGTCTGGTGACATATTAGACTTCTTGTGATCACTTTGCAATGTGTATAAATATAAAATTATAGGTTATATACCTGAAATTAACATAATGAGGATATTATACTCATAATGGGTATATGTCAATTATACCGCAATAAAAAAATTCAGTATCCAAGGCTTTGCTCGAGACCTGCCGTATCAGAATTTGCATTTTTAACAAGATCCACAAGTGAGTCACATTAAAGCTTGAGACATACTTGTTTAGAGGGTTTTAGAAGAAAGAAGAGGATGAGAGTGCTGTTTGAAGGGAAGGAAGGGGGAAGGATCTTTTTTTCTTTTAGAAGAAGGAATCACTGAGAATGATCAACATGTACAATGTACGTCCCCTTTAGTGACCTTAATGATATGGTGCAGAAACATCTCCTGCATGAAGCTGGGTCTGTTCCTAATTGTAATTTTACAAACTGCCAGTAAGCCTTGAGGGCCTAGAAGCCGAGCTGCCTTGGGCGGAATGAAAGCTAGCAGAAGTGGGCTTTTCCAGGTAAGAGAAAGATGATATCCCCCAAGCATCAGAGCAAAAGGGAGCTCATGCCTCTTTGATTATGAAGCACATACATTAGGTCACTGGAAATGAGGGGGGGGTTGGTAAAGGTGCCAAAAAGGAGCCTCATGGCCGAATGTGTTGATTGGCCAGCGTTGAGCATTATCCTGTACTCACCTGGGACACAAACAGCTTATGGACTGCAAGTGAATTCTGTGGCCAGATTTCCTCCAAATAACATTTGATCTTCATTAGAGATGGCCACAGTGTATTAACCTAATGGGAAGTTTCAATGATTGTTTTTCAAAGAACGCACCTCAGGGTGGGGACGGAGAAACATGAACGCAGTAACATAGAGATGGCCAGTTCCAACACGTTTCAAGTTGCTAACTGCCCAAAACATTCAGTCACATTAGTTCGTACACCTATGCAGGGAATTAAGAGCCCTGTGGTAGTTGTGGGCCATCCCAGGAGGCCAAGTTCAATGGCATGTTTCAGACACCAACCAATGAGAAACCAATGAGAAACCATGCCTGGCCAACCAGAATAAGGTCAGCCTATGAATTAGTCCCAGATTGACCAACAACAGTTGTCACCACACAGCTAGTGGGGAGGATACTATCTGATTATCAGCCCGGGCGCAAGAAGCTCTTAGATGCTAAGTAGGTCCCCAGTAGGTTCTGAACACAGACTTTGAAAGGAACGGAGTAACTGCCATCACGTCACTTACGCCAAGCACCACACTGTGTTGTTTTTATTATGTCCCAACAACATTCTAAAACAGAGAAGGGGTCAGATGCATAGGAAAACTCCTTTTTGTCTAAAAAGAGAAGCTATGTCCCCCCACGGGGGAAAGCTTAGGCCTTTAATTACAACTGGAATTCCTGATGGGTGCTCAGTCCTACCCCCGCCCAGAAATGATGTGAGAACAATGGTAAGGGGACTCTCCGCGCTCCCATCCCTCCGAGGCTACTTCCGTCAATGGCATATGGTCTCTCATGGCTCAGGTTTGTTCTTCTCCATAGAGAATCTTCAGTTTGTGTTAATATTTTTAAGTCCTAACTAACCATAAGATTTCCTTTCCAGGGGTGCCTGGGTGGCTCAGTGGGTTAAAGTCTCTGCCTTTGGCTCAGGTCATGATCCCAGGGTCCTGGGATAGAGCCCTACATCGGGCTCTCTGCTCAGCAGGGAGCCTGCTTCCCCCTCCCTCTCTGCCTGCCTCTCTGCCTACTTGTGATCTCTTTCTCTGTCAAATAAATAAGTAAAATCTTAAAAAAAAAAAAAAAAAGATTTCCTTTCCCAATGGACAGAGTCCTGTGGTTCCTTCCTCTATCCAGAAGAGGCCTCATCCCCTACTGGGGTCCTAGGAACCCCCATGTCTGCTGTGTGTTGAGATAACCTGGGACTTTCTTGGCCATCCTCTGGCTGAGAATTAAGAAAAGAGTTGGTGGTTTCAAAGTGATCCAGCTAGGCTTCGACCCTTCTTGGCTCAGAAGAGTGGTTCACTACGCCGGCTGCCCACCAGAATAACCCCGTATAGTTTCTAGAACTTGCCCATGCTCCGATCCCACCCCTGAGCAACTGACTTAGAATCTCAATGGGGTGCAGCCTGGACATTGGTCTTTTAAAGAAGTTTCTCCAGTGATTCTAACTGCATAACCCAGTTGAGAACTTGCCCAGAACAAACTTGTGCCCCCAGATGGATCTCGTCAGAGCTTTAAATCATCAGCCAGTGATGATTTGGGATTTAGGATGATTTAGGATTTAGGACAGCTGGTGAGAAGAGGTGGCCTTGCAGAAACTGAGTCTGAAGAAGGGGTTGCTGAGGATTTGCTGATGATCTGAGAAAGGGATGAGCTGGCGGGGGTTGGGGGGAGATCAATAGCGAAAGTGTAATGGCTGTGGAAGGTATGTTTGAGTTAGAGAAGAATGATCAGAAACTCTTAAGCTTTTGGATGACTTGATTGACAGATGGGATGTGAAAAGTCTGACATCACAGAGGTGGCCTTTTACTTCCTACTGTGGCTGGGTCCACACCTTTAGATTTATCTTTCAAATAAAATCCTCTTACCTGGCCCCAGCTGGAGAAGGCCCACTCCACGCAGAGCTGTTGGTTGCAGGCCTGGGTGTCTACCGGCCGTTTGGCGAGCTGTGTGCAAAGATCATTGGACACAGGGGTGGAGATCCCAGAGGCTTTCAGCTTCTGGCAGGTCACCCGGCGGGTCTGGACGCCTCCCCCACAGCTCCGGGTACAGGCTGACCAGGAGGTCACCATCCACCTGGGGAGAGGAAGAGCAAAGGGTCAGGCTTGGGCAGAGGAATGATGCCTTATAGTCTCAGAAACAGAGCCTGTACATCCCCTTATTCTCACCACACAGCTACTGATCTTGGGGCATGGCCCTTTGCATGGTATACATGCGGTGGAAGGCTGAAAATGGTCCCCCAAAAGATATCGACATCAGATCCCTGGAAGCAGGGAATGTTACCATATTCAGACAAATGGGCTTTGCAGATATAATTAAAATTGGACTTTAAGATGCGATTTTCCTACATTCTCTGCCTTCACAAATGTCCTTAGCAGAGAAAGAGAGATTAGAGAGGAGGATGAGACAATGTGACCACAGAGACAGGGGCTGGAGTGATGTGGCCATGAGCTGAGGGATGCTTGGGGCCACCGGAAGTTGGCAAGGGTTGCAGCCCAGCCGACATCTTGATTTTGGACTTCCGACCTTCCAAACTGTGAGCAAATAAATGTCTATTCTTTGCAGGCACCACGTGTGTGGTCATTTGCAGCCACAGAAAACAAATACCCTTTGAAAACTGACTGCAAAGGTGAGTCTTGAAAGAGTGGTCTGAACATCATTTGTCTCCCTGGCCCCCAAAACTTCGAGCCTGAAGAGGGAATGCTCTGGGAAGATGGTCCTTTAGCTAGTTATGCCGCACTGTGGTTCTGGGACTTCCTGAAGACGTCCAAGTGCACAGAAGGGGGATGAACCAGGACTGCGCAAATAGCTTTTCTCATAAAGCCTAGCTAGAGTCTGGGAAACACGCTGAAATCCTTGGTCCAGATACAAACCTGTAGGCATTCTCTGTGCATGTTCACACCGAGGGCTAGTTCTCAAAGAGAAGGGGGAAATGGGACGGTGTAGGGGAAACAGAAAAAGTCTTGGTGCATTCCTGTTATCTTGTCAATCTAGGGAAAAAGACCATTCTTGGGTTTTAATGCCTGAGACAGAGTTTATCTAAATGAAATGGTAAAACAGCCAGCAAGACTCTCTGGCCCTATTCAGAGACAACCAGGACGATCCTTGTTTGTGTTCAGAGAAGGCTGCTGAGGTGACTGAGAAGCCTGGCCAGGAAACCAGTCAAAGTTGGAGCTATGGCCGCTTCCTGGTCCCATGGTGCCACATGTGGCCCCCAGGAGAACGAGTAGCAGAGACAGCCATTTCCTTTTGAATCTGGAGCTGTGACTTATTTAGTTTGGGGGCACCTCCCTGCTCCATCAGCCCTGGAGAGAGAGGACTGCATGCAGGTCTCTAGCCTGCAGGAGCAGAGCCACTTAGGAAGCCGGCACGAGGTGTTGCAAGGCTCCTGGGAGCCTGAAACCCAAGCTGATGTGGCCATTATTTCATTTGCAGAAGTAAATGAGGCTGATTGACTCTGACCATCACCATGGCAAATCAAAAGGCCCTCGGCATGTCCAAGACTTCGTCTTCATTTCAAATAGCTTGGTGAGGGCAGTCTTCCAACCCCTTATATCCCCAGTGAATGTCAGGCCTGCATTTCAATCAACTTTTATTTCCAAATATACATTTCAGCAATTTTTCAGGAGTTGGGGTCGGTGGGGGCGGAGGGGGGGAGGTTTGCGAAAGGAGAGGTATGGCTATGTTACAGTTCAGGAGGAGTATAAAAGGACATTAATCATTCCCATGGAAACCTTCCCGTCAGCAAGTCAAACTGCTGATATTAATGAGCATGTTTCATATTTCATTGAGTCTCTCCTGGTTTCAGCTGCTCCTTATGACTCAGCTGGCAAAACACAAAGCGGGTGTCTGAGGAGTGTAAGAAAGTCCCCCAGACAGGTAGGAAGGGGGCATCACGAGGCCCAGCCAAGTCCCCTCAGGCTCGGGATGCCATGCTGGTGCCAACTCTAAGCCCATCCATTATCCCTTCAGCGACAGCCTGCAAACTGGGGGTAGGGTGCTCTGTGGGACTCACAGCTTCTCAAAGCTGTAAGAGGCAGAGATGGAGGTTGTCACTCTGGGATCAGAGGCAGAGAACCTAAATCCAACATGGAGGCAACTATAGAAAATGAAGATTTGTTTTGACGTGGGCGGGATGCAACCCTTCAAAGAAAAGAAGAGGGTTAAGATTTCCTCACCTAAACTAGAGTATTGAGTAGCACGGTTTCTGAAGTTAGAAGAAAGGGGAGGGGTTGGGGCCGAGGCCAGTAACCCTTGTCCCCTCAGCATCTCAACTGCAAACAGTTTGTTGTTGACAAGAGACAGTTGTCTGACTGACAAGAGACAGTTGTCCTCTTACAAACAGACTAGGGAGCAAATTTCTTTTTCTTTCTTTTTTTTTAGAGATTTATTTATTTCGGAGAGAGAGAGAGAGCAAGCGCACAAGTAGGGAGAGCAGCAGGTAGAGGGAAAAGCAGGCTCCCCACTGATGCAGGGTTCCATCCCAGGAACCGGAATCACGACCCAAGCCAAAGGCAGACACTCAATGACTGAGCCACCCAGCCACCCCCAGAGAGCAAATTTCTTATTGCAGGATGTGAGCAAGCTCTGGCTAGGGCCTGAGATGCTCCTGCTCCCTGATCAATCCCTCTCAGGTACTTGGGATGCCCTGAGGAGGTCCTTAGCCTGCTGAGTGGTGAGAGAACAAACTGCTGAGGGAGGAGGCCCAACCTGAGGGATATTTTCTGCAGGGTGGGGAGGCCTGGCAAGTTGGGGCCTATGGAAAAGCACAAGGCCTTGGATGGCAGGCCCCCTTGCCATCACTCCTGTCTCTCCTCCCACAGTGCTGGACAAGGGCTAGCCGTCGACTTGGCTAAAAGTCAGGGCCCAGCCTTGGGGTTGGGGAGGCCTGAGCCAGCATGTGGCACACTCACCGAGAAGGGCAGTCTCTCCGGTTGCAGGCAATGGGCTGCACAGTGGGGCGCACCTTCCCCGCGCAGTGAGCGGGGTTGACCTCTGTGTTGTTTAGGAGACACCTCAGGCGGGGCTGCTGAACGCCCCTGTTACCACAGGAGGCCGAGCAGGTTGCCAGTCTGTCCACAGACCACCAGTAATCTGTCAGGGGAGGAGGATCACAGGCGAGAAGAGGATTGAGTCATTGCCCATGCTCTGTGGGCTCGAGGAGCTCTCGTGAATGACACTGCCCTTCAGAGGGCGCCCTTCCCCACTTAGGTAGCCAAGTGGCCTGGTGTCCAGGAGCCTCAGGTGGCTTATCCGTGAAGTGAGTCCGAAACGCCCACCTCGCCAAGTTACTGTGAGGACTGCATGTAATGAAAGCAAAGGCCCTAGCCTGGTGCCTGGCACAGAGAGAGGAGTTAATCAGTGGCTGGAGTCCTTATTTTTAAATACACTTCCAAAGTACTTTTTCTTCCTAGGGGGTCACCAGAAAGTGACTTTTTTTCTTTCTTCCTTTTTTCTTTTAAAGATTTTATTTATTTATTTATTTGACAAAAAGAAAGAGATCACAAGTAGGCAGAGAAACAGGCAGAGGGAGAGGGGGAAGCAGGCTCCTTGCTGAGCAGAAGTCCTGACGCGGGGCTCGATCCCAGAACCCCGAGATCACAACCCAAGCCGAAGGCAGAGGCTTGACCCACTGAGCCACCCAGGTGGACCTTGACTTTCTTTTTCAACAAAGAGATACAAAAATGTCAGAGATACTTAACAATTATATTTGTATGTGCACGTTTGAGTTGAACTTTGGGAAAAAAAAATTTTTACCAAAAAAACACCCCAGCCTACCCAGAGAGTACTCATTTCCATGAGATGATGACATCAGGAAGAAATTCAGTTTCTGTGGATTTTCTGTTTGGGGATCTGGGACTCACTGGTAGGAAAGCTGTTAAAAATAACTGGGGGCTGGTAAATCGTGAGTGCTTATATGCAAGGTCGTATATTACAAATCTTGCAGATAGGCACTGGCTTCTGGTTTTCAGCTGAGAATGGCTGGTTGGCAAGAATAAGGAACATTTACTTTCCTGTCCGGAAAGCCAAATGGCAGAGGAGGATGTTTAAGGGGAAAACCCATTTGCTCAGAAAAATCTCCTTCCTCGTGTGTTACATTGGCACAAAATTCTGTCCCTTCCCACAGAATCCCCCATTTTAGAATGCATGCAATAGAATTTTGCTTTCCCTACAAATAGTCCCCCATGGGCCATATGTAGAAATAGCCTCTGGAAAACTTGAAAGCTTCACTTGGTTTCTATAACCGGGCCCAGGTTGGGTTTATTTCCCACTGTTTTGGGTTCATTCACAACCTTTTCTTGGTGTAGCTAAAGCCAGGCCTCCCCCAAGGGCTTTCTGACTGACCTGTATTCCTGGAAGATAAATGTAGGAGCCAAAGGAAAGGCGGCTATAGAATACTTAGTACGTGACTATGGCCAAAGACCCTTTAGCACGATAAGTGGGTCCAGGCACCAGCTTGACTCTCTGGGAGAGGAGGCAATAACTAAGCAGTTCAGATCAAGAGGTATTTTTTTTTAGCCAAACCAATGGAGAAAAGTTGCATTAGTTTAATAGGTGCTTTGCACGCATGCAAGTAAGTGTGCGTGTGCACGTGCGTGTGTGTGTGACTCTAACTAGTTAAGCAAGCATAAATGAAACTTTGTTGGCTTTGATATAGCATGGTGTTTCCTTGGTCCTCAGTTGCAGCAACAAGAAGCAGCAGAAGGGCCCATTTTCGAGAGCAGCGTGGACTTTTCCAGATTCTGCTAGGACAGAGACTATGGCTCTTCTGAAGGGCCTCATTGTACAGAGACATGGTTCAGCTTTGATTTTCATGCTCTAGGAGCCACTGAGACCAGACGTCATGTGGTTTTACTAGAGAATTCGATTCTCAGGTGGACTTTCTTGTTCAAGAACTAAGCCCAGCTCCAACACCTGAAGGGTTTCTTACCTTGGATCACTAGAGAGGCCTTCTGCACGAGCATTCCTGCCTCATTCTGAGCAAGGCAGCTGAATTCTCCTTGAGACCCACTGCTAAGATTTGCCACCTGCAGAATCTGTCCAGCTGCCAAGATGTGATGTGTCAGTCCTGCGACAGTGGCGACTGGCTGACCACCATGGAGCCACGTGATGTTGGGGGTAGGGTGACCTTTGATGGGACAGCCTAGAAGGAGAGGAGGAGGAGAAAGAAGCCATTAATAAAGTGAAATGGGGTATATGCCTGATGTGTAGAAGCACATGTACTGTGGAATCTCCTTATTGCTGGCATTTTTCTTATGCTTGCCATTTCCACCCCAATACGTATTTCTACTCAGGAATTCTGGGAAGGTGACTATTCTTTAATTAAGAAAAAATTCTTACAGTACCCAAAGTGCCTATTTCTTTGTCCTTATGCGAACTTTTAAAAAAAATGAAGCAAACGACGTGGATGGAACTGGAGGGTATTATGCTAAGCGAAATAAGTCAGTCAGAGAAAGACAATTATCACATGATCTCTCTGATATGAAGAATTTGAGAGGCAAGGAGGGAGTTTGGGGGGGTGGGGGAGAGAAATGAAACAGGAAGGGATGGGGAGGGAGACAAACCATAAGAGACTGCTAGACTCACGAAACGAACT
>JAQQSY010006365.1:0-11093 GCA_028646535.1 Procyon lotor | reverse complement strand
TCCTTATAAAAATGTCATTTACCTCTCTTTTGAAAAGGGGTAATTACAATTAAATGTGTGAGAGGAGACGGGAAGGTGGGAAGAAGACCAACACAGCCCCTCCTCCTGGCTCCGGCAGACTGCGCCCCCTAGGGTTGGAGCTGAGGAAAGAAAGGGAGGACCTGCTGGAAGATAGATGGGTTGAGGCTGGAGCTCTGACCTGGATGTCGCTCACCCTCACTTACCAAGGTCCATGCTCTTGGAGGCTTTCAGATTCACTGACTCAGGCTGCGTGGCCGGTGTCACAGATCTGAAGGGGATGTGCTGATCTGGAAAATACACTGTCGAATCCACCCCAGAGCTGCGGAAAGAAGCCATATGCCGTGTTTAGATTTAGAATTAAAAAAAAAAAAAATTTTTTTTCTTTTGGTAAAAGAAGCAGGTCTCATTTTGAACTCAGCCCCTCCTCCTCCCCTCTCCAGCTCCCAACCATGTATTTTCAACCGATTCTGGAATCTCGCATGGCTTTTATGAGACGTAGCAATGCTATTTTTATGTATCTTATCACATTCTACAATTTAAATAAAATATTCTCTGGCTAATATCAGGCTTTCCTCTTCAATGATTTCTGCTAATTGGGATCCTGCTGTACCATATATAACTTCAAATGGGAAAGCCGGGCCTGGAAGGAACTGGCATTTCAAAGGAGGTCGGCAGATACTCACAGAGCCCGAAAGTGGGGTTAAGAGATCTCTGAGGGCTATGCGTGCCCTTCGTTTAAAAACAAGGGAAAGGCTTGGGTGCTTTAGAGAAGACCATCTTGCTGAAAGACTGCTGGCTGCGGTGGCTTGTCTCCGACTTTATTTAGGCCCGTTTCCTAAAACTAATGTTCATACCGAGCAAACAGTCCACTCATTAACAACACGTGAAGGAAAGAACAGGAGAGGCACAGCTGACAGTTCAGACACCAGATACATTAAATGCCCATTAATGGGCTTCCCAGTACTTGCAGTCCATCTTAAAGAATTCTATTTCTGCTAAATATTTTATTTATTTGGCTCGAGGATGGAGAGGATTATACAAGGGAATTACAGACAATGCCTGATTTCTTGGTCTAGAAATAAATCATATTTATATATTTTTAAGTTAAATTACAGCTGCTTTCCCCCCTCGTATTCTCATATATTGAGAAAGTCAATATGGTAGCTCGTTTCAGCATAACTTTATTCTAGTTTTAAATACAGTGATCCTCAAATCAATTTCTGATAAATCTGAAAGTACTCAGGTTGAGGTTTTTAAACGGTGGGATTTCAAATGGTAAACAGTAAAACAACAATTAAAAAAAAATGAACTATGATGAATGAGAACCCTTCAAAAATGTACAGGGGGGGTATCTCCATTTCTTAACCAAATATACCAAAGTAAGTTTCATCTTTTCTTGAAACTCATTAGTTCTGCATATTCAATACCACCTTGCAGCAATATTAAAATTAAAATGTAGCAATAATAATACTGCTCAGTGAGCAAATGAACCTCCATTTTTATAATATAGCGGGGGGCTTAAGGAAGTACCCACGACCAGCAGCAGAGAGAGCCCAGAGCTTGAGAGCCCAGACTCCAGAGCCGCGCCACTTAGTTCTCCATCCTGACTCTGCACCTGACTAGCTGTGGGACCCACGCACACTACTGAACCTCTCTGTGCCTCAATTTCCTGATGCATAAAATGGGTCTAACTCCACTCCCTACTTCACAGGGTTCTTAAGAGATACAATGAATTTGTAAAGTAAAAATAAAAAGGTCTGTAAAGTCAGGAGAATAGATTCTGGCACAATATAAACACCAGTAGACACATTTAGGAAGCAACTAAGCAGGTAAATAAACAGACCGTCTGTTTTTGTTTTTTGAGTCATCTATACGATTTTTTCCAGTCTCTTTTCTTCCTCAGTTTTTGTCAGGGTCTCGGTAGACCCGGATCTAAAAGCCCTTCCCTCTTATTTGTTTTCAAATTTTTTCCTTCCTTTTTAACAAATATTATTTATTTTTAACTGCCGGAAGGTTAACACACACAAATGTTACATAGTTTCAGCTATACAACAGTTTTTGTATACAAAGTTTTTGTATATAAAGTTTTTGCCTTCTGCTATGCTCAGCATGAGTGGGGCTAAGGGTAATGTGCCCGGATGGTGAGGAGCCTGGTTTGAGCGCAATGCTGCACTAGTCCCCACAAGAGAAGGTGTTAGGATGTACAAAGTTGTTGTAAGCAATGAAGATCCCATATATGCTAACAGTAGTGCCAGGAACACAATGAGAGCTCAATAAAAGGGAGCTGTTAAATCTTTTCTTTATTTCTATAGGTTAGAAGAGACACTCTTCAGTGAAGAAATTATACATGGTTTCATGAAAATTTCTCAAGAAATTCAAATCTACTCGTTATAAATTTTTTTTTTTTTTTTTTTGGCTTCTTCCTTGGTGTCTGGCTTCTATGTTCCATAGCTAAAACCAGTGATATATGTGAAATATATTAGATGTGGTAGGGAGTGCTGACAAAATATGCCGATTGTGAGCGAAACCCCTTGCACCTCAGGCCTGGCATAACAGCAATGCTCCGATTGTTTCGGCCCATTTTTAAGAGAGACTACTGTGGACATGAGCTTCCCCCCAAGCCTTGATGTTTTGGAGGCACTTGCCTTTAAATGTGTTATTCGACCTTTATTTGCACTTAGTTCCGCACCCTTTGATCTCTTGTGAAGATGGGGTTTTAGGGTTAGAGGGCCTCCTGGCCTTCACAGAATCTGAGAATTTAAGAGCTGGAAGGCATTAAAGGTTACCTCCTCCAACTCTTCACCTTGTAGATAAGACACTGAGGCCCAAAGAGGAGGCTGCTGTTCCAAGGTCACACAGCTGGCCAGTGGCAAAGTGAGAAACAGACTGTGGTTCCTTCATATTGCCTTTCTCAGAGCCACCAAAGCTTTGGCTAACATGGCGGCCAGCCTGGGGCCCAGGTGCTGCTGCTACTGACTCCATGGTCATCAAACCTTCCCTTTTTGGGCAGATTCACTCTCCCTCTGACACTGCTTGCATTTTAGGTTAGCTTGTATGTAGGTTAGTATGTAGAGTGCTACATACCATGCAATAAAAGGAAAGCAAACAGTTAACCCAAACAGATGCCCTGTGTTACACTGAATGCCACTGGGGAGGTGGTTTAGGACTAACATGAATATTCCTCATTAAAACTTCAGTCACACTGCATTTAAAGAGCTCCGCTCAAGGGAGGCTATGGGAATCCACCCAACTGAGGAACATACTGGTTAACCCGCTTTATCGTCTTACTTTACCAAACTGGGCATTAATTGACAAATTAAATACAAGAACTCAAATTTTTTGAGACTCTCAGGAAACGATTCCCATCCCCAGTTAAAAAAAAAGCAAGATGGCGAGGCCCCTTGAGGCAATACCATCAGGTAAGGATCTGCCTAAAGTGAATTTCATTGGTACAAATGTTTACATATAATGAAGGCTGGATCAAAGAAATAAAAAGTGGCTTTCTACAAATGAACGTAATGTTCGTGTGTTTATGTGTGTGTGTGTGTGTGTGTGTGGTGTGTATACACACTATACATACCTGAATATACCCAATAACTTGATAGTGATTTACACATCTATTGCCATTGCTTTGAATGTGACCACATGTATGTTTTGAAACCTTCAAAAGAAGGACCCATTTTGCCATGGTACAAAATAAGAGATAAGGCAAAATGAGGCTGATATTTAAGTAGGGAAGTGTAATATGAGAAATTACAGGATTAGAGCCAATACCGTGAGCATTGGCTATATGAGCTCATACAGGACACTTAAATAATGAAGTGCAGCAATGAATTAGTGTGAAAATATTTTAGACATGTAAGTGAGGCTAGAAAGACCATTTGTAATTTTACGCTACATACTGGACATTTTTGGAGGGAAAGGAGGACACAGTGATTAACTATAAAATCTGACATGTTTTAATTTTGAAGAAAGTTAGCATGTGCTCATGGCTGAGTGGGCTGCAGTCGAGGCTGTGGGAAGCTACAAGTTGACAGCAGGCCAAAGACACGTTTTAGATAAAGGCCACGTTTTCAGCATGAACAACCAGGGTCTCTATCAAACAGAAATGATACTCAATGTCAAATTATGCTGCATAATGAATAAATAAAGGTAGCAGGAAACATATGCCAGTGTCCTGAGTGCGGTGACAAATCAGGAATGTGAAAGACATGTAAGACCCAGCCATGAATGTTCAAGGACAACTGTCAGAAATCAAAAGGAAGGAGAAGAAGATTTTGAGAGGTAGGGCAAAAAAAAAAAAAAAAAACCAAACCAACCCTGAAGTCTCAGGTGTCCATCCACGAATAGGCTTTGGCAATTGGCTACTAAGAGAGAGAGTAAACGCAGAAAGGAAGAGAGGGAGGGAGGGGAGAGACAGATCCAGTGAACCCAGAGAGAATGGAGAGAGAAAAAATATGAACACATAGGGAATTCAACATATTCTGTCGGTTTCTAATTTACCTGAAACCCTCCCTGAGATATCACAGTAGGAAATATATTTCCTTTATATTTATTTTTTATTTAGACACATATATTCTAAACTTCTGTCCAATAATTGGTGACATAATACTACAAGTAACTTCAGTAAATTCCGATGTCATTTTGGTTCAAGGTACAGGCATGAAGTTTGACCACATTTGTGTCTCACTGGCTACATCCCTAATGCACCACTTTTCCCTTTTAGAGGGATTTTACCTTTTTTTTTTTGAAAGCCAAGTCATCTTCCTTTGCTCAACCCTCCTGACTCCCTTCCAACCCTTCCTCCACACATCTGACCCCCACCCCCTGCCGGTCACCTAGGCAACGCAGCAGCTTGCAGGATGGCGCAGGTCACAAGATTCCCAAGGGGAAGAGTTTCAAAGCTTTACATTTGTTCCTTCCATCGCAAAAATGTCTTTGGCTCAGTCACGCTGTACCTCTCTCCATTCTTGCCCGCCCTCTCTTCTCTTGCCAGTCCCCAGACTATCCTTGTTTATGGCTTGCTGCATCCACAACTGAACTCACTCAACCTGATACTGTCATCAGCACCTCCCGCCATGCCCTCCCCCCGCCAAAAAAAATCTGTGGAGGCACTGAAGAAGTCAAAAAGGCCACTGCTGATTCCTGATCATTCTATCTCTGCAATATCTCTGATGCCCTCTCTCACCTGCAGGGATTTCTCATCAGAAAGCTTCTCCCCACCCTCCCCAGCACAGATCCTTAGTACCTTTCACTGCTACTGCCCTAGAAAATGTCCAAAGCGTCTCTGGCTTCCAGCGGATATTAACCTTTCTCCATCTCCCTAATGTCTGTTGTACACGACTAAAACCCAGGTCTTATCATGCTCTCTGCTGAAGCTCTACCACAAGGTTTGACCGTCTAATGAAGGAAGTCTGTATTTCTTATCTTTGCATTCTGCATTCTAGCATCTAGCCAGTCAGCCATGATACAAGTTGCGCAAAGCAACTTCCTTTCCCAGCTGCCATGTTGTTCCTTCTACTCTTCCCTCTCTCTGAAATTCCCCTCCTTCCTGGGCTTTTCTCATGCCCACCTCCAATTCATACTTTGAGGTTTAGCTGAAATGTCATTTTTCCCATAACATTTCCCCTCTTTCCTCTCTCTGGAAGCATTCTCCTCTGACTTGGATGTCCAGAGCATTTTCTCTATACCTTCTGGTAAATATCACTTTGTACCTTGTGTGCTAGTTGTCATTTTTACCTCCTGGCCTACCATCTTCTTGAGGGTTGGGTTTATATCTGATTCATCTTTTCATTTAGCCCAACACTTCTGCATGTATACACAGGATAAACAGCAAAGTAGAATGAATGAAATTATTTTTCAAATGCATTTTGTTATGGCAAAAAAACTGTCATTTTTGATTCAGGTTTGAGGCAGGCAATGAAAATGAATGGACAAAATTAAATATGTCCACATTTTCTTTCAAGAAACCCCTAGAAAACTGATCTAGAACATTACTGTCATTATCCATCCAGTTGGTGAAACTGTATTTGAGTTTAGATAGCTGACTTCAAAGATGTAGGAATCAGAGATAGCTAAATATAGGTAAGCTTCCAGCTAATAGAGTTAGCTATACTCTTTTTGTGTTGCTTTATTTTTAGCACATTGTAATAAAAAGCATAATAGGAATGACACCAGCATTGCTGCAAGAAAAATGAAAAAATTTCACAGGATTATCCTGGGACATAGAATGGAATAAAATACACAGTTTTTAACAGCCATAATAAATACAGAAAATAGCAAAGGGACAAGTTAATGATTTTTAAAACTCATCAGAAGAACAAAATCTATGAATGCCACTAGTCAGATGGTGTGTATACTTAGTAAATCTCTCTCTCTCATGCTTGTGAGATTCTAAAAATTATTGATTTTTTGGTTTCTATTACAGAGTGGATATAATATTGGGTACTCTTTTCAATATTTTAGATTATATATGGTGTTGCTTTAATTTTTAGATTCCATTAACTTTCTTGGAACATTTATTTTTAAAATACCTTTAGGGTTTGCCAATTACAAATGAAAAAAAAAACCAAACAAAAAACCAACAACAACTAAGCTTTATGTCCTCCCAGTTTTGTTTTATACCTTCCCATAGACCCTTTTGAGTTCTCTGGTTTTTCAACATGATGAAAGAAAGTTCAACAATTTTCTTAAATATTTTATAATATATGATGAATCTTATATTCCAGGAGGCAAAATAAGAGCACTCTAAACTAATAACTTTAGCTATGAGACATTTTCACTGAAAAGGAATTATAGATGCTATGAGATTTCCATTCTAGAAAGAAATAGAGTTAAAATCAGGCTGCGGGGTTTTCCCAGAAACACCGTAATGGGGAAGGTTTACAATCTATCATTCAATCAGTACCTGTGGCTGTAATCGTCAGTGCCGAATTCTAGAACGGGATGTGGTGGTGGAGAAGGCGGGACCTCAGCCTCGGCCCATCCGTCACTGGGAAGCAATAGCTCTAAAAAACAAAGACCCAATGAAGGTGCGATCAGTGGGAGGCAGAACTGTTTGGTGCCTCGCTTTCTTTCAGTCCATCTCACAGATGCAATTTTCACCAACACATAAACCAACCTGAAATCAGTAAGTCCTCCTACAGAACTGATTCAGGATTTATATGGGAGCCAATGCAAGCCCCGTATGAGGAAATCCAAGCCCGCTAAGAGGTTTTTACACCATTGGCCTCCTAGCAACCTACGGCAGGTCAAGATCGTGCATCTTGACTACCTTTTCCCACCCGTGGAATGCCGACAGTCGCTCCTGACGTGTGCTCTGTGGAAGATAACAAAGCCTTCTCTTTCATGCCTTCTCAGTTTTGTAAACAAGACTCTCTCACGGATAGGCTGGATTATGTGGTGATTCTGGTGTCGCCTTAGTGACAGAAGTACTCAAAAAAAAAAATGAGATCCTTCACATTTATTCACCACTTAGAGATGGTAGAGGGGTAAAAATATTCTTTCTGCATCTGTGTTATCGTAGAAAGATGTGGGTTTGAGGCCTCGGAAGCAAAAATCTAGGGTCAGACCTGGTTTTCTCGCCCGCCTAAAATGTTCATTTTTTTTCAATCTATTCTCTCTGGAAAAAATAGACATGTATCCTGAACCATACTATGACCAATAACCAGTGGGTCTGTTGAGATCTTATCGTGTACCAGACACTGTGCTAAGCATTATGTACATTATGTCCCCTAATGCTCATCCTTATTACCGGCAATAACGAACGAATGAATAGCATGAGAGAGTGGCCTGGGAGAGGGTCAAGTTTGTGCTGCGAGGCCGCCGTGTCTCCAGCCAAGGCTCCCACTTCTGTGTCAACTTCTCTGACCCTCAGTTTCTGCAATCTATAAGGTGGGGCTGAGAATAGCTTCATCAGAGGAATATAAGGATTACAGAAGATGGTGCACATTCACACAGATTTAGAAATGCAAAGCGCTAATAAGCAACTAAAAGACCATCCCACTGGTTCTTCTATACCTCCTAGACTCTACTGTGTATCTGTTAGAGTGAGAGATTTGGTAAAAGGTGGACCCTATTTGTCCTTGATTGCTGGAACAAGAGGAAAGTGTCTCTATCCCTGTGACATGTGACAGAAGCCCCCTGACTTGCCCACATGCCCGGTATGATGGTTACTTTTATGGTTAACTTGACTGGGCCCAGTTATATATTATTCTGGGTGTTTCTGGGAGGGTGTTTTTTGGGTGAGCTTCGCATTTAAAACAGAAGACAGAGTAAAGTAGATTGTCCCCTCATGTTGTGGGTGAACCTCACCCAATCAGCTGAAGGCCTGAGTAGAACCAAAATGCTGACCCTCCTCTGAGTGGGAGAGAATTCTTGTTTCCTGCCTATTTCAAACTGAGACACTGGTTTTTTCCTGCCCTTGGACTTAAACGGAAATATTGACTCTTCCTGGGTCTCGAGCCGGCTGGCTTCCAGGGCGGGATTACACCATCAGCTCTGCTTGGTCTCTCGCTTTGCTCATTCACCTTGCAGATGTTGGGACTTGCCTGGCTCCATCATCATGTGGGCCAATTCCTTACAATAAGGAATTATATTAGTTAATACATGTCATTATGTATATGTCATATATATTATTACACATTTATATTATACATTGTAATACATATTATATTGTGTATAATATAATGTCTATTATACATTAAATACATATAAATACAAATACATCCCATTGGTTCTTCTACGGAGAACCCTGCTCCAAGCTCTGCCCCAGGGACTAGTAGAAAACGCAGGTAGTCTAGCAGTGCTGACACGTCCCTAGGTAGGAGGCTGGAAGCAAGAGATCTGAGAGGCAGGGTGACCAGGGTACAGAAGCATGGTGAGCAAAGGCCACCGGCACGGTCCCCCTGCACCGCTGCCCACCCCAGTAATCTAGTGATCTGGTAATACAGCGGCAGTCAGGCAGCCAGGGAAACAGAACAGAAAAACACACTGTAAACTAGAGACAAGGGACATATTGGGACAACATTTTCCACTGGCTGTCCTCTCTCTACCCTTAACTTCTTAGCCCATCTTTCACACTGGCGATAGACACAGCTGTGATCATGTGACGTGGACTCCCAGGAATATTTCAGTTGCACACAACAATCTAGAGCATAACGGTCTATGCCCCTGGCAGGCAACATCAGCTCCTTATCACCACCCTTACCCACCCAGGACTACTTACTGTTCCCCAACCACCAGCCTGGGCTTGCTTGCCTCAGCATGTTTGCCTACATAACCGCAAAATCCACTTGTACCCATCAAAGTCCCACCCTTCTCTCAAGATCCACCTCGATATTTCTGGAGTAGTGGCAGAGAATAGCAGTGCTCACTCTGTGCTCCTCCTTTCTTCCTGCACACACAGACACCATTTCCCAGCCTTCTTTGTACCTAGACTTGTCCTTGCCAATAGCCTGTGAGTTGCTCTGGTCATTGACATCCCCAGTGTCAGTGGTTATGAAAGGTACATTCTCTCCACCTGTCCCATCACCCAGCTGCAAGCAGAAGTGGAGGAGTCTCTAGAAAATGGCCTAACTACCAATGGAAGGAGCCCAGGTCCCTCCGTCACTGCACGGACCACAGTCCCCATCCTCCTGCTACCACGCCTCACTGGGCTGTGATAAGATAAGAAAAATACTTTAGCTGTCTTTATCCATTGACATTTGGGGTTTATCTAGCATTATTATGGAAAATTATTGCATACATAACATTTCTCACATGCTGCTTTGGCAATGGGCTATTGATCTATCATCCATGTATCTATACCTATTTCTCTTACTGGACCACAGAGGGACTCCTCCCTGTCCTCCTTCTCCTCTCCCTCCTCTTCTCCAGCATCTCCTCTGGATTCTTCAAGTTTTATTACAATTGTTACCTTTACATTTTTTTAGAGAGAGAGAGAGAGAAAGATATTGCACTGGGGAGGAGAGGCAGAGGGAGAAGGAGACAAGCAGACTCCTCGCTGAGCAGGGAGCCTGACATGGGGCTCGATCCCAAGACCCTGAGATCACGACCTGACCTGAAATCAAGAGTCAGGTGCTTAACCAACTGAGCCACCCAGGTACCTCTGTTACCTTTAATTTTTATTTCATCCACATGAACAACCTACAAATTTTTAAATTATCTATAGGTACAGAGGCAAATATCTTTTGTTAATTTTCTACCCCTGGTACATTTTTAAACATATTCAGATGTTATAAGGAATTTATTTTTTTCTCATGGCCCAAACACCCCTATTAACCCTCTATCAGTGTGAAAATGTGGAACTCTTTTCTCCAAAAAATAATATTTCTGGATTTCACCGCATGGACAAAGTTGTCTTGATGACCATGCTGTGTATGTGCCTGCGGATGTTGACAGTGCACCATCAAGTAACCGCTTCATTCGTGACCCAATGACCCTGATTTTAATCATCATTTTTTATTACTGTTACTTGTTTTATAGACTCCATCCTGCTAGGGCCAGATCAGAAAAGAAGAGTGAAGGGGATTGCAACTTTAGACAAGGGCTCAGCGGGCTATGGCCCTCGTCCAAAGCAAGCCTGCCATCTGGTTTTGTACATAAAGTTTCATTGAGCAGTTACACTCATTCATTTACACACTGTCCATGGCTGCTTTTGGATTACAGCAGCAGAGCTGAAGAGCTGAGACAGAGATCCCTTGGCCTGCAAAGCCTAACATACTTACTGGCTGGCCCTAGATAAAGTTTGATGACCCTGGATTTAGAAATTTTGTTTTAATTAATAAACATGTTAAAGCCTGTTCTTGAGGGCTATCACAACATTGTATTCTTTTTTGAATCCCTGATGGTGTATTCTGCACAATAGAGGTATCCAATAAACATCAGGCAAATTGAAAAGTATAATTCAATTTCTGATCCCCACTCCACAGGGAGTGTCTTATGTGTTACAGAGGGGTGGACACGAGCTGGTTCCCCAGAGAAGGCACATTAGGAATAATTATACATTACACGTTTGCCCAAAGGACCCCAGGGAACATGGATCCTGTGACACAGGACACACAACCAAAAGG
>JAQQSY010006364.1:0-11093 GCA_028646535.1 Procyon lotor | reverse complement strand
TCTCTTTAGCAGGCCTCAGTTTCCTTAGTTATAAAGTGTAGGCCCCCTCAAGGTCCCTTTTGACTTACAACTTGCTTGAACCTAAGTCCTATTATTCTATGACTTCAGGTACTTATACTTCAAGTAAATTCTATAGAGTTCACAGAGTAGTACAGAAAGTATCTTACTCAACAAAAGTAATTTCTTAAGTACAAAGATGCCAGATGTGAGGTCTTTCAATTCCTAGAGATTTCTTTTCTTTTGGTGATACGGTGTTTACTCTGTCTCCAAGGTCAACAAATTCCCATTTTAGCCATGTGCCCAGTACGTTCTATTGATATAATGATCACTGCAAACACATACATGTTTTTTTGTTGTTATTGTTTCTGTAGTTGGCAGACTTCTCTTGGATTCATAGGGCAAAAACACGGCTTGTCATATGATTGTTGATATATATAATTCCTATCCCAGTGTGAGTTGCATAGACAGTCTTAGAGGTCTCTAGATACATGACTTAAAATATTTTGAATCGAGCAGATAGAACACTCTGCTTCTGTCCCCTCATCGTCTCTAAACTTCTGCAGTTTCTTCTCTTTCCCTGACAATATCCTCATTTTCTCCCATCTTTGATTCCATTTTCCTGCTCTGACAGCTGCAATATCCAGTGATGAGGCAAGGTAGCTAGGTTGGAAACTTCAACTTGAGCCTTCCTTAGATACCAGGAAGTAAGAACCAAGTTGAAATTCCACTTTAGTAAGGATATACTCTTTTAGGCTGACTATCTAGAATATTACTTTCTTTTTTGCCTCGATCCATTAAATTCACCAATGAGCCTTTATTTTTTTTTTTTTTTGCTTTTTCTTATATATATGCAAATACCTATCTACCTGGCTATAAGTCACTTCAAACCCTTTGTAGAATGGGAAAAAGCAAGTCTACTGAGTGTTGTGAGCCATTTCCTTAGGTAAACTATAGCTCCAAGCAATAGACTTGCAGAAAAGGCAACTGGGGAAAGTTTCAGGTATAGTAATTGTATACATGAATTTCCAGGACAAAAATACCAATGCACTTAAATAATTATATTGTATATATATTTAAGACACCAAGAAAATCTTCCTCCATCTCTGACCTAAGAAAGCATTATGGTTGTCCTATCGGTAAAGCTAAAATTGAAGAATGATAGTAATTTGCCCAGCATGGGGAATGGGGGCTTGGGGATGGGGAAGTCGGTGTCAATTTAATCTTCCAAGCAGGACTGGAGGCTAGGTTTTCAACACTTAGTCTTGTATCCTTTCCCTAGTTCAGCTCTTCCCAAACTGTATTCCACTTGAGATAATGCCCTATAATACACTGATCGTGTTTTATACTGTATCTCCCTCTTGAGGAAGTACAGGAAAAAAAGTTGCTTAGTTATATACCCCAGATTTCTTATGAATCTTATCCGACTCACACAGGAAACCACCCCTACTCCGCACCCCCTCCCACACCCCGCCCCCAGCCCAATATCTAGGAACATCTTGCAGAAATATTCAGGTTCTGGTAACACAATCACAGGAAATCACATGAGACCATCTGTGGAGCAAGAAAGGATTTGCAGTCCTAAGTGTTTTCGAAAGTTCTGACTTGCCCACAGGGTCTGGATTCAATTTTATTTCCAACATACATGGGCTTGGTCAACTCATTCTGGAATATTAAATTCCAAGTTTGCTCCTTCATTCATAAAATGAGGATAATAAAAATCTCATGCATTTGTTTTGAAAATTAAATGAAAGACTACATACGGCCTAACTGAGCTAACACAGCTGATAATTGTTACTGCTACTCTGATCTTTAGCTCCTCCTGGGCCTGGCCTCTGACATAAGGTCAAGTGTATGCAGCTATTGCTGCCCTCTACTGGAACTGGAGCCCGTTTTGCCTCCCCCAACAAAATGAAGGTCATTGATCTTTTCGTGAAACCTCTCAAACTCATGTCAGCCCTTTACCCAATATTGGTCTTCTCAGCAGTTCAGTTGATATGGTGACCTTGCAAATGGTAAGAAATGGGTAATTAGGCATGCTCTTAAGTCATCCAAATCATCTCACCAATCACTATTAATGTGGGGTGATAAAATTCATAATTTTTATGATGCTTACCCTGCAGATCCTAACTATAAAATATGCCACAGAAAGACAGTGGGTAACTGGAGGAACTGCTACCTGAGGATTAGAACACGCCCCTAGCGAACCCAGCTCACCTTTGCCAGCCATGCTTCGGAAGCACAGGGAACGGGTACCAGCGACAACACAAACATCCACAGAAAGGGGTCTCCTTTGCCCTTATTTGTGCTCTGAGATGCTCCTAAAGTAGGCTCACACAAATGCTATCAAGGTCTCCCGGTTCACATTGGGCAAAACAGAGTGCTTATCTCAACAATTTATTATCAAAGCCATTTTCTCTTAATAATGGACAGATTCCATAAACAGCTCCTACCAGTTTTTAATGAATGTGGGTTACAGCAGAGACAAGAGACATTCAGATCCTGACTTGAAATTTCCTGGTCTTTTCACCCTTCATAGCACACACCATTTCCACCCCCCTCAAAGTAGATATTTTCACTTGTCTGCTCACAATTGTCAACCATAACCAGATAGATTTGTCCCATTTCCTCTCTCCCTATCACCTAGGAATTTAAATTTGCTTTATTGATTCTCTATCATGCAAATCTTTTCTAAAAAACAATTAATTCGGACCAGAGCAGCAGTTATTAGTAAGCAAAACACATTGGCAAAGGTAAACACTGCAGAGGTGTTAGGAAAAAAAAGAGAACTACTGTGCTAATCCAAATTCTGTCCCACTGGTGAATGAGAAATTGTTCCCTTACCTTTTCTTGTGATAACAGCTGTGTGGGTGTCTGTGCTTTTCAGGGAGGATTAAAATGCTGGCGACTTCCTTTTAGAACACACCAGGACCAGAGCCTGGCAATAGAAAATTTTCATGATTTCAGACTCTTTTTGAATTGACAAAACAAATATTTCTACTTGAGTTGATTTCTCAACTATGAAGAGCCTCTGAAGCCGAGTCCTTTTTGGTGTCAGCCGACACAAAGACTCTCAAGAAAATTCCTAGAAACTAAAAGTTACAAGAGAGCTCAAAGACCAGTACGACAAATTCAATTACCCGCCTTCTTGCCAACCCAGCATCTTTCCAGAAGAAATCTACTCTTCCCGGTGCTTTGGGGTCGGCTTTTAACTCCTGGGTCCTGATTGCTTATGATAATGATTCACAACTAAGTAAGCACACGAGGAACGCCTTCTCTCCCCAGATGAATTCAATCAGGATCTAGTCTGGATGCTTGTTGTTCGAAGTGAGGTCCATGAACCAGGACTGTGAGTATTACCTGAGAGCTTATCAGAAATGCAGAATCTCAAGCCCTAGCCCAGACCTACTAAATCAGATTTTATTTTTAACAAGATTTCAAATGATTTGTATTCACGTACAAAAACACACATGCCTGGGTCCTGTCATCAGAGATTCTCATTCGTTCTGAAATGGGGTCTGGACAGTGGTTCTCAACAAGTGGGGTCCCTAATAATAACAAGCATTATTAAGATCACCTGGGAAGATGTTACAACTACAAATTATTGGGGCACCTGGGTGGCTTGGTTGCAAATCTGACTCTTAATTTCAGCTCTGGCCGTGATCTCGGGGATCATGAGATCGAGTCCCACGTGGGGCTCCGTGCTCAGCATGGAGTCTGCTAGTTCCTCTTTCTCTGCCTGTCCTCTCCCTGCCTGCCTCTCTCTAAAATACCTGACTAAATAAAACCAATCTTTAAAAAAGTACAAATTATTGGGCTCCGTACTTACCAAATTAGAAATTCTGGAAAAATGACTCAGTAATCTGTGCTTTAACGAGTTATACAGGTGATTCTAATGCATGCTAAAAATCAAAAACCCTTGCTCAGGGAGATATGCCAAATTTATAGTATGCTCATAATCTATTTTCCACAGATTATGGGTCAGACATGGGTTTATGACCCAGATCTACATGATCAGCACATTCAGAGATAGGTATGAGACTGAAACAGTGCATTTTATTGCAGCTGAGGTTTCCCTTGTCTAAATACAAATTAAGATTCATGTAACTTGCAGCCAACGTGAGTGAAGCCAGATTGAAAATAAAACTGTATCCCTGGCAATAGGGGTATATGAACTTTTGGGTCTTAGCTACTTCCAAAGCATGCCCTGCCTCCTGACTTCCATTCATATAAGCGAATGAATTCTCTTATACAACGAGTTCATTTGCATTGGGTTACCTCTTCTTTGAAACAGAAAATACTGGCATTTAAGTATCTCCCACATTCAAGGGAAAAATCAGAAAGGGATAATACCTTTGATGAGAGGTCGCTCAACCTATCTTTTCAAACCTCTAGTCATCAGAAATTCGCTTACTTCAATGACAGTCAATTCCAACATCCCAAAGATGATTATTAGAAAGGACTTTCTTATATTGAGCCGAATCCAGAAAACAGTTACGTTTACAACAACCTAAAACACCTGACTTCCTCCAAGAAGGAACAACTCTTTAAACATTTGAAGATACATCTGCTGCTCCCGTCTCTTCTTAAATAAGCATCCAGATTTCTTTTCCATCATAAAATGATTTTAAATGCCGTCACCATCCTAACTGCTTGACCCTGAATACTTGGCACTTTATCACTTTTTTCTTAATTAGTGCCTCGCAAATTGATGCTGTTTTACAAGTTTGATCTAACTCATGCAGAGAGGATACCAAATAGTCTCTTTCTTGGAACAGTGGATTGAAGCATCCATTAGGGAAGCTGACTCTTCATGTGCCTGCCAACCCATATTTGTGAGGCATTGATCCTCAGTTGGGTAGGAGAGAGGTTACTAAAAATCTTTTGGGGAAATTTTATATACCTCTGTCACCCCTCGCAATTATTATCCTTTGATTAAAAACCAAAATTAAAAAAAATCTTCAATCTGTTTTATAATCTAGATCTAACAGTGTCCAATTGTTTCACTGATACCTTCTCTTTGTAGTTAGTTGCAGCTTCTCAGCCAGTTAATTCAAACTTCCCTTCTCTACTTACTCTTAGGTGTTCTAATTTCTTGAGGCTAAGATTTTACATTTACCATATGTGGATAGAAATCCCTTTCTCTTGGGATACTGCCAAGAATCAATGAGATATTTTATATGTAAACTGATTAGTTTCAATGTCTGCCATATATCCAGTGTTCGATGAAATCCTGATTTAAAAACTAATATCATGAGGGCTTTCATAAACTGATTTATATGTATCTTCCCAACCTCATGTGCTTTTAGTTCTTGTATCCTTAATTCCAACTATTTTCAATGATATATAATGTCTGTCACATCCGTATTTTCTCTTAAATGCCTTAGTTTACAGTTAAATACAATACTGACCTTTTTTCACATATATTTTCTATTCTATTTTCATATACTATTTCTTTTTTTAATTTAATTTTATTTTTTCAGTGTTCCAAGATTCATTGTTTTCACATATATTTCTATGCTATAACAAAATTACATTATGCACTTGGGATGTAGTTTCTGCAGACTAAAAGGTAGTACCTTATAATGATCGAAATTCAATTTCACCTCATCAGATGAGACACATCACTCCAACATTAAATTGTTTTTATCATAGCTCTGTCATGTATTTTATTAATTATATCTTTTCTGCCATTATTCTGTAAGTCCTAAATAGAACCCTGATAGAATAAAGTTTCTCATATTTAGAAGCTTATCCTCTAAGAAAGACACAATCTAGTCTAAAAATAATGGCAAAATAACACACTAACAAGGTAGAACATATATATGATAGAATAAATATATGACAATGATTTGACAGGTACTACATGGAAATCTGGATAAAAGAATTATCAGAGTGGGAAAATCTTGGAAGGTAGAGTAGAAAAAACCAGTTTTAAGATAGAATTTAAAGTAACCACTCAATATGGACTAATATATATAAGAGGAGAGGAGGGACTTATTGCAGAAGGATGTGTATAAATGGTTGGAGGCAGGGGTGAACAAGTTTTATATTATGGAATTAAAGTTGATATAAGTCTTTATTTTCCTAAGGTAAGTGAACATTTTCATTTGGATTTCCTACCTATGTTTGCCTAAAATTACCAAGGGTTCTGAATACATACCACAAATTCATAGGTGAACCTTTAGCATATGCTAGCCGTTTTAGAGATGTCTGGCCTGGAGTCATATGTGATTGGTCCACACTAGGAATTTGCATTCCAAAGAAAAATACTGCCAAGGCAGGGAAATATTTTATCCAAATCTTTGGAGGTGAAGAAAGGAGAGAATTGAAATTATGATTAAAAAAGACATTTACATGTTTTGCTCTCTTGATTAATCTTCTCTGTATTGTATGAATACCCACAATGTGCAATGTACCATCTGGAAAACCAAACACAGGAAAGCTGCGGGGCTAATGTTTTATAAATCTCTTGATTCCAACATTCTCTGGTCTCCAAAGTATTATAAAATTGACATAGAATCAGTCGACTATCTTCTCTTTTCCAACTTTCTGACTCATATAAACTAGTTTATGTTATGAAATTTGGGCCATATCTGCAGTTCCCCAAAACAACCAGATTTAAATATTTTTAAGCAATTACTTAAATGTGGTACAAAATGATAGCAAATCTTTTCATATTCAATATGTTTCTTATTAAAAATCACGTTGGGTAACTAATTTGTGCAAAGCTCTACTAATTGCCACTGGAAATTTATAATGCATTAAGAATGTTAAAACACGTACACCATTATCAAAAATGCATGACAGTATTGGATAAGAGATAAGAAATTCAATTTCCAATCACTGTCTTTAAGGAAATCACTGGAAAAGAGGGTAAAATTTAAATTGTGACTGGGTAGAAAAAATAGTATGATTGAAGTTGAGGATGATGTGCCAGGGAATGCAGATGGCAAGAATAAGATGCTATCTGGTTAACTGTGAAACATTCTTGTGAATTGCTAGCAAAATGAATTCAGATAAGCTAGGTAGGTTCTCAAACATCAGATAGTCAAAACTGGTAATAGGCTAATTATCTTCTGGTTTTGTATTTAGGGTGTCCGTTCAATGGCAGGGCACTTTATCTTCTGAATGACATTTATCTCAGAAGAGCAGGGAAACATCATGGCTTTCTTGCCACCCCCCATTTATGCTATAACAATTATGCTATAACATTAGATTAGGTGCATAAACGTCTAAAAAACAAATTTAAAAATAATGGTCTTATAATAAAATGAGTGAAATCTTCATTTAAGAATGGGAAAACAAAAAAGGGATTATTAAATATTAAAACTTCTGCTAACTTATAACAAAATTTCACTCAACTTCCTCTGTTGCTCCATACCATTTTAGATTGAGACGCAGACTGAGTACACTAAGCACCCCTAATTTAGAAAGAAATTCCTTGAGATAGAACCCGGGGAAGCATAGTTCCCAATTCAGGCTTTGTTTTCCCCCCTTGAAATAAACTTGGACCGATCTACTGCCAAAACTATCAATTGAGTTCTTAAAATAATTATGCCAGTTAATGAATGCAGAAAATACACAATGATCAGAGGGCTTAAACTGACCTTAATACACAGCAGAAAGTGTGATAACAGGACAGTCTTCCAGAAAGCTGGATCTATGTAAGTAGGAACTCTCTCTTTTTGCAAGTTTCAGATATTCAGACTACACTCAGATGACTCTGAGATGTTAACAAAGAGCAGTTTCATGTGTATGTCAGTGTGTAAAGATAGGTATTATATATAGAAAGATTAAATAATATATATGTAAATATTAAATATTTTGTGTAGGTTTCTGGTTTTGTTTTTTATTCTTATTTCAAAGTATTTGCTTTTTAAATAATCATATTTTTTTATCTGCATAACTCTCTGTATTATCTCCTATTTCCCCTCTTCATTCCCATCATATTGATGTAACTAACATTAACTGCCTAGCGCATCTCCTTCCATAGTCGTTTTCTATGTACATATACATGTATTACTGTGTTTTTCTTTTTTTTCCCCATTTTTTGATGAAATAAAATTGTACAATATATATTCTTCTATGTATTTTCTCCTTGCTAGTAGATCAACACATGCAGACATAACCCGTTTTTATTAGTTGCACATTGTTTCATAAAATAATTGCCTACAACCCTCTTCAAACATTTCCCCTATGATGGCCTTTTTTTTCCCCTCAAGTATTTGATGTCACAGTAGAGCAATAAGAATCCTCGTAAACATATCTTTAGGTACTGATATTTTTATCTCACTCTGGTAGATGACTAATTAGGGGATTGTGGAAGCAAAGCAAAGGCATAGTTTGAGTTTAAGATTATAGATAAGATCATTTAACCACCGAAAATGTGGTTGTCGAAATTTACACTCACACTAGTAATCTAAGATGGTGTTTTTTATGATGGTGCTTTTGAACCCGCCTTTTTTCATCACTGCATGAAATCAATCTTCTCCATTTTGCCACTGGGGGGAAAAATTACACAATTCCTCATTTTGCCACTGGGGGAAAAATGATACATTATTATTTTAAGTTGTGATTGACCAGCTACTGGTAAAATTGAACATCTTTCCATATGCTTATTTCACATGTACATTTAATCTCTTGTGAATTTTCCATTCATGTTTATTGTCCATTGTTCCTCTCAGATTCTCTCAAGAAATCTCTAGGTCTCTGTATATTAAAGATGTTAGTATTTTGTCTATTTAAGATATCCATATTTTTTCTATATTAAAAAAAATCTTTTTACTGTTTTTGATTAATGTAACCACATAAACATCCTAATTATAAATGTCATCTAACATTTCAGGTTTTTTTGTTTTCTTGTTTTGCTTTATACTTTATAGGTTTATACTTTTAAAGTATAAATCAATAATATGCTATATAATTTAAACCTATAAAATATGCTTTATACTTTTTAGGCTTTTTTGTTTTCTTGCTTTGCTTTATACTTTGCTTTATATTTTATTGCTTCTCAGTTTTATCGCTTCTCCCCACAAAATTATTCTAATATTTTCTTATATATACTTATATACCTTATAATGAAAGCTGTAATACATTTGGGGTGATGCCTGTGATATGTGATGAGGTATACTTTTACATCCTTCAAATTGAATAATTACATCAATTAGGATCCTGCCTGGCATGAAAAAGATGGCATATTAAAACAGAGCAAATCAGAAGGCATAATGAAGCAACTATTTACAAAGTTGAGGCGAGGCTGGGCGAAACCAATAGTGAAGCACCTTTCCTTTCTTCTACTTGGAGCAGGAAGAACAGGAAAGGCAGGGGATAGAGTGGTTATTACCAGAACTGCAGGACAGGGATGAAAGCAACTCACAGCCCAGCAGAAAGGTATATGGAGGAATAAATACACCAGTACTCCAATATATATTCCTTTCACTCCAGTTTTTTCTCCAGGAGGAATAAATACACCAGTACTCCAATATATATTTCTTTCACTCCAGGTTTTTTTCAGCCAAATCCTTCTCTTTGGCTGAACTCTACAAGATTTCATAGAACAAGGGAGCCTGTTGGGTGCAATTCACAGCATTTATCTCATCAATTGGAAAGAGGATCGAATATGGCAGCCAGTAGTTACATGCTGCTCCTGAGTACTTAAAATATGCTAGTTTAACCAGATGTGCTATCTGTCTAAAATAGATGCTGATGTCAAAGAATTAGTAGGAAAAACAAGCAAAAAAGAACATATAATTAATAACTGTTTATAATCATTGCATATTAAAATGATAATATATTGAATTAAATGAAATATATTAAAAATTAATTTGATCTGTCTCTTTTTACTTTTTCAATATGGCTCCTAGTTTAAAATTACATATCTGACTTGCACCAATGATATAGATGAATAAATGGAAAGAATCTAATTATTATAAAAGATCTCTTTTCCACATAATTCAAGTACTATTCCTCACATACATTAAATTTCCCAATAAAATTTGTTCTTGAACTCTATATTCTGTTTTGCTTATCCTTTATACACTTGCCTATCTATTCGAATAACATACTGTTAAGATTAAAGAATTTTTCTGGAAAATTCTAACGTGAAGGAGATACAAATGCTTCCTCACTTTTTTTCTTTCTTGCTTCTTACCAATTTTCATATATATATGAGTTTATGTAAAACTGAAACTGGCCTAGTATTTTCTTTTCCCAAAAATATCAGTTGGTGATCTCAATCAAAGTACATTTTAAAAACCTGATAACAATTTTTATATATACATTTGGAAGGAAATGGCATTTTTAAGTTGCTAATTTATACCATCTAGTGAAATGGCCTATTATTCCATTTATCAAGATCTTATTTAATGTTCTTCCATAGCATTTTATAGATTTCTTTATGTTACATGTTACATATTTCTTATTAAATTGACTTCTAGGTATTTCATACTTTTCATCAAAATTTTTTCCCATTTTCATTCTTGACATATTATTTGTCTGAATAAATAAAACTACTGGGATTTATAGATTTATTTTTGTAATAAAATGACTTATTAATTCCATATATTAGGTTCACTTGAGTATTTTAAAAACACAGATATGTTATCTACATTTCAAGTTGATTTTCTTTTATTCATGTCTTGATTATTTTAAATTATATTAATTAGATAAAACATCTACTACAATGTTGATTAGTAGTGATAATAGCAGTCATCCTGTTCTCATCCAGATTTAAGCGAGAATGGCTTTACTATTTCACTTTTAAAGATGATGTTTGCCACTACTGGGTATTTACCCTAAAGATACAAATGTAGTGATCCAAAGGAGCATATGCACCTGCATGTTTATGGCAGCAATGTCCACAATAGCCAAACTATGGAAAGAACCTAGATGTCCATCAGTAGATGAATGGATAAAGAAGATGTGGTCTATATACACAATGGAATACTATGCAGCCATCAAGAGAAACAGAATCTTGCCATTTGTGACGACATGGATGGAACTAGAGGGTATTATGCTAAGTGAAATAAGTCAGTCAGAGAAAGACAATTATCACATGATCTCTCTGATATGAAGAATTTGAGAGGCAGGGTGGG
>JAQQSY010006363.1:0-11094 GCA_028646535.1 Procyon lotor | reverse complement strand
TCCTTTTTGATGGGGTTTTTGTCTGGTTTTGGGATCAAGGTGATGCTGGCCTCATAAAATGAATTTGGAAGTTTCCCTTCCATTTCTATTTTTTGGAACAATTTCTGAAGAATAGGTATTAATTCTTTTTTAAATGTTTGGTAGAATGTTTTCTATTTTTTAAGGAATCATCTTCAATGTAGTATCTTTGAAAGTTCTGGTTGCAGTAGGTGGAACCCAAGGTAATGAAAGATATTTGTTGGTATTGGTCAGTTTATGTTGAATACTCCTTATTTGCTCTGTATATGCTACATATGTTACATTCGGTATTTTCTTCACTCAAATAAAAGGGAAACATTTAAAAACCTTAAAGAAGTAGTGCAATATTCTGTCCATGTATATGTAGATGCCTAGGTCTTTGTGTCAATCTTAGACATGTATATTCATTTTACCGGTGTTGAAGAGTGTTTAGTATACATTTTATTAAAATATGTCATTTGCCTAATGGTTTTATAAAAATACCAGAGTTGCCATTTTACACATCAAGAAAATGATCCTCTGCTGCAACATAAAAACAAAAACTTGTACATGTTTTTCATCTCAATGAATTTCATGGTAGTAACTGATTTATGCGTTTTTATCTTTTTATTCAGTGAATGTTGTTATAACAAGATGACAGTTTGATCGTCATAGCTTCATTGAATTGGTTTTCATGACATTTAGATAACAAATACCATTTTTAATAAATATTAAAAATAATATATATTATTAAAAATAATAAATATTAAAAATACTTATTTTTTAATAAGGGTATTTCAAAATAATGTTCTGGTATACTTTCTCATTTTAAAATGTGTGTGTGTGTGTGTTGATTTGAATATTTTCTGCTGCTATCTTTGATAGAGGTGTCAATGATCTCTCATTCAATTTAGTGCTTCTTTAATACTTCACCCATCAGAAATAAAGGAATGCAAACTTAAAGTGAGCTAGAGATACCAATATCCACAAAATAGACTTCTGTCAATATATAATGGATTTTACAATGGTGGAATATCATTGTGCATTATTGCCTAACCTCCACTTAAATACTAGAACTCAATATGAGAAATGAAAGGAAGCTCATGTTTTAGTGTAGGGTGATCTTTCTGCAGCATCTAAGTTATTCTCCAGGAACTACTCACTTAAGCAAGAACAATAACTTTTTTTTTTTTTTAGTGTGAGATTCTCTAAAAACAAACCAACCAGCTAGTAACTGAATAGCTTGAAGTGTATTAAATTAACATATTAGGGTACATAATTTTAGTTAACTCTGGCAGCAATCCTATGAGGTAGGGTTCTGTTTCCATTTTGCAGATGAATAAACTAAAACTCAGAAAGAATAAACACAAGAAACCCAAGATCCTAGAACTAGTAAGACAGAGCTGAAATTCCATCATTCCCCTTCTACCATAAAGCCTGTTTCCTTTTCTACTCTGTGATGTTTTCCAGTAATGTTAATGCTGTATTTTAGAAAGATAAATTCTAATGTAAAGACTTTAAACATATACCCCTTTCATTTTTTATTATGTTAGTCACCATACAGTACATAGTTTTTTTAAATTTTTAAAATTTTTAATTGAGTATATCATTAGTTTTTGATGTAGTGTTCCATGATTCATTGTTTGCATATAACACCCAGTGCTTCATGCAATCCATGCCCTCCTTAATACATATCACCAGGCTCACCTAACCCCTACCTAACCCTTAGTTTGTTTCCCAGAGCCCATAGTCTCTCACAGTTCATCTCTCACTCCGATTTTCCCTCTTCATTCCCCTTCCTTCCCCTAATATTTTCCATGCTATTCCTTATGTTCCACAAATAAGTGAAACCATATGCTATCATATAACCCTTTCAAAATTGCTCTTATATTTACTCAGGAAAGTCATTGGCTATATGTGAATACTTGTCCCTCATTCAGTCGGTATTTCCTAGATAAAAAATCCCAACAATCTTATTCTACAGTGAAACACTCTACTGTTATTTGAGAAAATACTTATTGCATTCAATAGTTGGAATGCTTCATAGGGTAAAACATAGTTCTTTTTGCTCCAGCTGTAGCTAGATTTCAAATGTCAGGTTGAGTCATTTCTCTATATTCTAGAAGAATGTGCAACAGTAGGGAGTATTTTGAGATTCCAGATACATGCAATGTGGCATCCAGACCAAGGGGAGTGAAAGGTCAGTGCCTGGCAGATGGCATAATGAGCTGGAGAGGCTACTGGCAGATGGACTTGACAATTTGGGCAAAGCAAAAGTGCTTTTGGCTACTAACAGAAAGCACAAGGAATGCACTGAAGAAGTTTACTCCCTTCTGATGATGATGCCAACTTGGATTTAGCAGATAATATGGTGAGTATGAGGAATATGAAATATAGTAAAGTGATATTTTTTCGAGGTATGGTATGGAAAAGGCACTTAATGTAAACAGAGAGTGTTTGAGGATTTTGGTTAATTAAATTCTTATGTGTGATGCAGGGAGCATATTATTAATGTACTCAGTCACATTTTTCAGTTGTTATGATCAAGTACGAATTTGTAAACTTTATTAATTCTATAAAATTATACTTTAAAACTTACTATAACCTTCATAAGTTAAGTGAATTAATTGCAATTATATAGTTTATATTTTATGTTAGGAAAATGAAACATTCATACCACTTGAAACAATGGTAGTAAGCTAGATTTTTGCTAGATTTTAAGCTAGATTTATTTATTAAATTTATTTATTAGATTTAAGCTAGATTTTCTAAGCTAGATTTTTGCTCTGAGACTACTCTGATCAAGGTAGTCATGTTTGTATGTGTGATAGTCCATCAATCTAAAAAGATGATGAAACTATTAAACAACTAATAATAGAGCATTGACATGTTTTCTCCAGTAGTGATGATTAATTTGTATTAATTCTGGACACTCTTTTATCCATCTGTAACATGTACTATATTGAATAATTGATTGGCAATTTCTAGCTTAAAATATATATAGCTTTTAGATCCTGATGAATTCTTTCCCAACTTTCTGTGAAAATATCATGAATCCACATAAAATGATGAAAACACACAGAGCAAAAGATTTAAAAAAATAAAAAAGCAAAGGCCAGTGTCTGCGCCAATGTGACCAGACTAAGAAACTGGCAAAAATTTGCCTCATGAAAATAAGATAAACAAGAGTGATATAGATGAGGTTATGTAATTCTACCCTGTGGCCCATGGCTCAGAGTTCTAGGATCTGCACTAACCAGAACTCTAGACAACTGTATCTCTACCGTGAAGGTGCTACTTTATATGTTATCCATTTTATATGTTCATTGAGAGATAGCAACTCCAAGAAATATGACTGGACAGGAAATTGGTAGAAGCATACTTTATTCTGGGAACATGTAAGGCCCACAAATAAACCACTATAGCTAGGGCCAGGAAATTACAAATTTTCATACTATTTTATGGAACAAGGTTGGATGTGGAAAAAATTATTGAATTAAAGCAAAACTATGTTAAATACATGGCAGCTAAAAACCTGAAAATAAGACTAAAATATGAAGACATTAACTTCTTTAACTACGGACCAGAAAAACTATTCAACCATTCTTTGAGTTGGTAAAGACTGGGACCAAAAGCAAACAACTCATTGGTTCTATTGCCAAATATTTTGTCTGAAGAAAACTTGTCTCATTTGAAAATGAGTAACGAGGAAAAAAACTGAGCACATGGGTTATGAAAAAAATCACAGAAGCCTGGGTAAATGGAGATAAAATTCAAAAAAGAATATCACAGCAAATGAGTCCCTCCAAGATTCAGAAGAAAATATCTTATAACTCTTTGGCATACTAAACATAGTGGGGGAAAAACACGTCTTGGAGATACAAAAGCACAATCATATGGACAACATTCTGAGATAAACAGGCAACAAAAATAGGTGAAAAGGGGGATGGATAAGATGAAGGATTTCAAAAAAACTGAAAATGCAATAGAATATCAGGAAATTTAAGATGCATATTGGAATTACTAAGAAGAAGAAATATACTATAGAATATCAAATTAGTAATGTGGAATAAAAATTTAGGAAGTTTTACTAGAGTCCCAAGGAAAGGAAAAAGGATAAAAATGAGAGGGAAAATGGTGTCTATGTAAAAAATAGAGATCTAACCTATCAATAATTGATATATCTGAAGAACAAATGTAACAGAAATTATAATAAAAATACAGTGGAAGAAAACTTTCCTGAGTTGAAGAAATACTCATGTATGCACTTTGAGAGGTCTTACTAACTTCTAGACAAAAATTATGAAAAGAAACCCACAACTAAATACATTCTGTTTAAACACTTACATTATAAAGGTAATTTTAAAGTGTGGAGGCATCTGGGGAGGGGAAAAATAGTAAAGATAATCTTAAAAAAAAGAGCGGACCCCATATTTATCTGTAGTATCATGGTCCTGAAGACAATATAACATCTAAAGAGCTCTGGTGGAAAAGGATTTGACGTGTGCCCTATATTCAGCTATGATGACTTCCATGTGTAAAGACAATAGAAGTATAAATTTTCAGATATAGAAAGATTCAGAAAATTCAACAGACCTTTTGAATAAGTTACTTTAGGCCATGTTCAGGACAAGTAAGAATTTTTGTGAAGTCCTGAATGTGAAAATCACGTTACTATAGAACTAGTGTAATTCTCTTCTCAGTTTGGACATTATGTTGAGGAAGCATGATGAGACTTTATTTTTCAGGTGGATTCTGCAACCTAGAGGTGAAGCTTGAGTTTGCAGTACTTCTCTCAGATGCTCTTCTTTTATTTGAACTCCTTTTCTACTATCAGGAAATGTTTTTCAAATCATATCTTTGATCTCACAGTTCAGATGGAATCTTGTCATGTTTAATAACAACTTATAGCAATTACTGGTGGTGTCATATTCCAGCACTTGTTAGCAATAGATAAAAAATTTGTATAGTCACTGTATCAGAACACTTGCCAGGAAAGTTAATGGATAATTTTTGTCCCCTACAAAATCACACCTGCTTAAAAAGAATATAATGGAGTTATTCATTATAAAGAAACCTGGGTAATTATTTACTGAATCTTTAAAACTCATTGACTGCCTTGATTATAATTGCTGTTAAAGATTGATGCTTTTTGATTTGCCACATCTAAACTCAGATGTGATAATGATAATGCACTGAGTAATTATTATAGTTATGGGAGTGGTTTGAAACTTTTGAGATGGATCCTAGTCACCAAAATATTTAATTTGCACTGCAAAGTGAAAACTTGTGTAAACAAAAGAAAAGAAGTAAAAAAACAGAATAAAGGCCTAATCTTCCACCTCAACTTCAACCAACACCCTAAGTACATTAAGGTCAATATTGATTACCCAGATATACAACATTATTCACTTATTCATTCAACAGGTATTTATTGAAGATTTCCTATGTACAAAGAACTTTACTGGAACCTAGATACATAGCTGTGATAACCTTGTCTGGTGAGTACCTCTTTTCAACTTCTTCACTTTTAGTAAACTTTTTCTTCAAACACATTGTAATATTCAAACTCTCATCAGTCTACTTTAATGATCTCCTGGATTTAAGTTACTCCACCACCATGACATAGCACAAAGCCAATCATGCCAACACTACCCTTACTATTGTCCTCAGTTCCTTTGCTATTTTTATTTTTATTGATAATCTCTGACTTGCATAATAGATTGTATGATATATGATAAGATTATTGATGAGAAAGCACTGACAAGCCAAATATATTATACCAAAACAAAACAGTACAAACATAAAGCCTATTTCCCAGTCCTATACCTGTTTCAGAAGCTAGAACTATCAACTGATAATATTAATAACCAATATTATGTGAAAATAAAATAAGGACCAAAAATTTAGACAGAAATAAAAGGTTCTACCATTATCTCCATTGACATTTCACCATCTCTTCTTGGGACTTTGGAATTCAAGTCTTTGGTATATTAGATTTAATTCTATCTTTTAAATACATGTTTAGCTTTTGGGTAACAATAAAAATTACCTTGAAAGGAACTTTTCCTCGTCTGGGTTTCAAACACTATGAAGGGATTGATTTTATATACGTGTTTACTCACAGTTATTAATTATATGACCTAACAGAAACTCAGTGACTTCTACCACTGAAGAGTGATAAATGTGTGTGTGTATGTGCATGTGTGTGTGTGTGACCTTCCCATAAACATAACTCTGAGGATGGTGAATTTAGCTTACACTTTACTTTAGGAAAAGAATTCTCCTAGTCAGTGTCACATACTATGAACTGAGAGTCAATGAGGCTGAAGTAAAGCTATGGAAGTTATATATAGGTTATCTTATTTTAATGTGGTGAGATAATGGGTCCTTTTGGACACCCAGCAGAACGTTGGGAGTTATAGAAAGAAATGCTTTAGATACCTTAGTGGAAATTTAGGCTATTTTACTATTTGTCCATCTTCTTCTATCTTTCCATTCTTTATTATTTTATTGTACATAAATTTCCAGTGTATTTGGAGAGGCTGTTTTTCTACTCTAACCCAAGTTATTTGAGTTTGAATCCCCACTATGACATTCTCTAGCTGTGTGACCTTGTGCTTCAGTTTTCAGTTTCCTCATCTGTAAAATAAAGGATTCAATTATATATATATATATATATGATTTACATTTATATAAATATAAATTTATATATAAATTTAAATATAAATTACATTTATATTTATATAAATTTAGAAATATAAATTATATTTATGTTAATATAGGATTTATATAATATATATAAATAAAGGATTCAATTTTATATATATAAATAAAGGATTCAATTTATATATATATATATATATATATATATATATATATATATATATGCAGGCAGAGTTCTTTTTTTTTCCAGAGTTCTTTTAAAGGTATATTTTAGAGGGAGAGCACAAGTGGGGGGAAGGACAGAGAAGGAAGGAGAGAGAGAGAGAGAGAGAATCTTCAAGCAGACTTCTTGATGAGTGGAGAGCCCAATGTGGGGCTTGATCCCATGGCCCTGACATCATGACCTGAGCTGAAATCGAGTTGGCCAGTTGGCCACTTAACCCACTGATAGGTAAACAGAGTTTTATCTTTTATATATATAAGATGCCTGGCTGCATTTACACATGGGGCCAAAATTCATATATTTAGAATAATGATTATCACATAGCAAGTGTTCAATAAATATTAGCTGTTTTATTTCTTATATTGCTACTATTTTAAGTCAATAATGATCTTTTTTATTTAAATTCAATTAGCCAATGTATAGTACATCGTTAGTTTTTGACATTATGTTCAGTGATTCATTAGTTGTGTATAACACCCAGTGCTCATCACATCATGTGTTCTCCTTTATTCCCATCACCCTGCTACCCTATCCCCCCCAATATTTTGCCCTTCTAGTAGAATGATCAAATGGTATGTAGTATAGATTTCTAGATAGGCAATCTTTTTCCCCTTTAGAACTCTATAAATGGGTTAAAGTTGTCTTCAGCTGCTGCCTATGAGATATCTGATCCCAGATGACCTTCAATCCTCTAGAGAAAACATTTTTTTTTTAACTCTGGAAGTTGTATCACTTTCCATTTTTTCATTTTGTCCACTATGTTCATAAATTTTACCAGGGCATGTTTAGGAAAATGCCTCTATTGAGATTTGCATTTTCATGAGATAGCATTTGTATCATTGGTGAATTATTTAGATGTCTCTAGTAGTCTGTCATTGTAAACTGGAAGTCTTTTTAAATACATGACAATTGAAATATATAAATTAAAACTTTGTTTTATTATGATTATAGTTTCTAAATTACTTTCACATAAATTAAAAGAATTACATTTTTTAACATTTTGCATTATTTTGTACTGGTCCTAAAAATACAATAGCAAGAACATACCAAGTAGTGTTGTAAGTGCTTTACCTATATCAGTCTTCTTTAATCGTCACAACAACTTTGGGAGGTAGGTATTCTAACTATCATCCTTATTTCATAAATGACTACATTGAACCATTAAAAAGCTAAGCAACTTGCTCAAGAGAATACAGCCAATAATTGATAGAGCAGAAGTTTGAATCAATACAGTCTAGCTTCTGAGTCTGTCTTCTTGACCACGGTGCTTTTCAACAGCATTTTCTTTCTTTCAATCTTGTAATAAGAGAAATTTACTCCCAGAGCATTTATTAATGTCCAGGGCTAAAAACTCAATTGACAGTACTTTAGCACTTAGGTTCCTTGATGTTTTAAAGAAAAGCTTGTTCTTCTGCTTTTAACAAGAAATTCTTTTGTTATCTGTATCCTTTCATTAGTCAACTAAAAGTGAAATAGAATATAGTTTCAAAAATCATGACTGCATCTAAAGGTGGCACTAAAATTCATAAATTATCCACATCCCCATCTACTCCAATTTCCATGTCACGTATACAAGAAATTGCTGATATGATTCATAGCATCATTTGATGAGTGATTTTTAACTTCCCTTGCACTGCCATTAAGAAATGGGAATATTTAAATGTGCAAGGAATTGTGTCTGCCCTCCATATATTGGCCTTTAGAACTCTTTGCCAATAGCTTCAGGCATTTAATAATGTATTTTACAGCAAGACCATATTAGAGGGGTCTTTCCTATGCCAACACTTGGTTCAAGAAATTCTTAGACCCAAATCTATATCTCTACATTGGAAATAATTCTCAGAATATCTAATGATGAAATTAGTTGTAATAGGTAAAATAAGAATATTGGTGAAGAGCTAAGTAGATAAGTAAATGTTAGGTTTATCACCAACTCATATTTTTAAAATGCTTAACAGTAAGACAACTTTCACTCTTATAATCAATATCTATATCTCTATGTTAATGTGTCATTTTTAAGAACTTTGTCACTGTTTTCATATGTCTATATTGAATATCCTGAAAATACATTCATAAGGCACTACTCAACTTAGTTTTCAGAAGAAGCTGTTAAAATGAATAAGGATATTACTAATATCAAGACATTTCAATCACTATCACAAAATGTATGTATATATAATATAGGTTAAATATTATTTTAATAAAACAAACTGCAAATATTCCTTCACATATTTAAAAAGAACTTTGTATTATATCTTAATAACCTATTACTATATATTCTGATTCAACCACAAAAATACTTACCAAAGCCTTTACCTTGAACTAAAAGCCCATATATATTTTCCTAAATTACTCATTAATCTATAAACTACTAGAAGATAAAGATTATGCTTAATCCAATGCATATCAAAATAGTTAACACATAGTAGGTGCTCAAAAATATTTCTTAAATAAATGAATAAGTGGTTAAAAGAAAAATTAACAGTTTGGTTAGCATATAGATAAAAATTGAGAACAAGAAGTATTTTGTAGAAAGGATTGTCAGAATAGGAATATAAAAATGGAGATACATAGAGCCCCAAGGAAACCCAGAATTAAGAAAAAGGAGAAAAAAGAGAGAGTAGTCATAAAACAAGGGAAAATAAACATTCTAGAAGTTGGAACTTACTAACAGATCCACAAAGTGTTACAAAAACACCATAGTGAGAGCTCTAAAGAGAAATAAGTTCCCAAACATTTGTAGTTTGTAAATATGATCTAGAAATACATTATATGTTTCTATATGCCAAATGTTATGGAAAAGGTAAGCAATTTGAAGATTGAAATTAACTATGATTTTTAAATCATTCGTATATATAGAATTTTATATATAGTGTAGTAGTGTTAATTCAAGCAATACTAACAATTTAAGAACAAATAATTTGAATTAACTGTACTCTACATATGGTAAATAAACAAGGTTGGTCTGCATTCTCCACTGTAGAAGTAATGTGAAACAGAAGCTAAGCGTGTTTATTAAAAACAAAATACTTAATTTTCTTTCAATATTTTAAGAGAATGTTGGAATGGGAGACACAAATTGGCAATGTTTACTACTGAATCTATAATTTCAATCAGAATTTATAAGCCTTAAAGCATATAAAGAGAAATAAAATTAATAAATGCAGGAACTTTAATTAGAATAAAAAGTAAAATGTTCTTTTAGCATTTATCTCAGATATAGTCATTATTTTTACAGTGTAAATGAATTCAAATTTCATACATTTAAGCTGATTAAATAGACCCTCCTCACTCAATTTCAGGAAAATGTCCAATTTACAGAGAATTTGGATATTAAAAATTTGCTGTACATGACAACTAGACTCATTTTCAGAATGCAGTCTACAACCTCTGTGTGATTAGATTTCCTATAATAAGCTCTGAAAAGGTTAATGAATACCTTAGACAAGCAGCTCAGGTTTTATAATTAGGTGTAATAAGTAGATGTGGTGATGGAGTTCTTCATTAATGTAATTGTAATGCAGATCCACAGTGTGTTATAAAAACACCATAATGAGAGCTCTAAAGAGAAATAAGTCCCCAAACATTTGTAGTTTGTAAATATGATCTAGAAATACATTATATGTTTCTATTTGTCTTTTGCAAAATATACCTTAGAAACTATTTCTTATTTTAAACTATAAACAAAGTTATAATGGCTTTGTGACTTGAATTTCTATCTCTCTATTCCAGTACCCTGATAAGAGAGAGAGAAATAGAGAGAGAAATGAGATACAAATGAAAGAGAAAGAGAAAAAAGAAAGAAAAACACAGAAGGAGGAGGAGGAAGAAGAAGGGAATGAAGGGCAAGGAGGGTAGTAAAAGAGAAGAGGGAAAATGTAAAATTACTTTAAGACAAAGAATTAAATGATATATTTACTCTTCTTTTGACTACCTTGTGCTTCCTCTCTGCTCATGAAAATATACTTCAAGTATCAATCCAAAGATTATTTTCTCCCAAATACCTATAATGAATGTCACCCTACGCAATAATCACTTGCTTCCTGATCCTTAGCTTGTTCTTTATCTAAAAAAACTATTATACATACACTTATCTATAGCATAGTGGTTAAATAAGTGCTGTGAAATGTGTAAGCCCGAAGATTCACAGACATGTACCCTGGGGCAAATAATACATTATATGTTAACAAAAAAATTAAAAAAAAAAA
>JAQQSY010006362.1:0-11094 GCA_028646535.1 Procyon lotor | reverse complement strand
GGGGGAAGGGGGAGCAGGAGTCAGGGACGGTGACGCCCACCTTTGGGAAACACAACCTGCCACATCCACCAAACACCAAGTGGACCGAGATGATAAAAGGGGAGTGGAGTGGAGATTGAAGTCAGCCAATTAAAATGCACAGCTCTCCCTTCTGATTGATCTAAGCGTCTGTCTTCCTCTCCCCTGGTTTTCTTCGTGGTTTATAACCAGTCTTGCACTTAGCTTTCAGCCGGTGTCCCTGTTGCTGAGTGGGGTGACTGTGAGAACTGTGGTTAGTGTGGGGACGGGGATGGGGGCGTGGCAGGTGTGGGCAGAGATGCCGGTTCGCGGGCCTGCTGCTCCCTTACACTTCTGTGAGTCTGCGGGGGTGGGGGGGGGCGGCAAGAGACAGCAGCCTCCGAGGGTCCCTCGGGGCTCAGGAGCATGGAGCCGCCGCTCATTCCATAGACCCCATCTCGCGGTCCTGAAAGCGGAGCAAGGCAGTCCTGTCCCTCAGCTCCCAGGTTACAAAACGAGTCTCTCTCCCAGGGCTTTTTCAATATGAAAATGTAGGGAAACCGATCCGTGTGGAATAGTAATTGGTCTCATCAAAAAGAATTCCCCAGTGCCGTCGGATCTGGAGAGCCTTCTCTATTCTATGCAGAAGAGACACCTTTCTTCCAGCTGCTGGGTCAGTCTGTGCCTTATGGAATCAGGGCTGAGTCGACACCAGAAATTTGCACTCAGGCTTTTAGTTTATGCACTTGCAGCAAAGGGGCACTGCAGAGGCTTCTCTGAGGGGCAGCCTGGGCTCGGTCCTGCCGCATCCCGCATCCCGCATCCGCCCCAGCCCTCGGATGACGACGGATGGTGCAGCAGCACCGGCTGGGCCATGGAAGCCAGCGTGGGGCCGGGGAGAGACCCCACAGCAAAGATGCTTTAACTCTTCCAGCTCCAGCCCCTTGTTGGAAATGTCCCTGCAGGTCGCGTTTTATTGAACAGAGCCACAGGAGCGTAGCCGACTTTAAGGGGAGTGGAGGAGCGAGTCCTCACAGTGCCTGGAGAGGAGCTGGGAGCCCTGGGCAGGTGACCCTACGGGGTCCCACCCGCTCCTTTCCTTTACTTGGCCAGCGGTCCAGCCGGCTGAGCTCAGGAAATAGCCCATCTTTGTAACCTTTTTTTCCGTCTCGGTTTTCTCGTCTGTGTAATGCGAGCCAAAGTGACATGCATCTAGGAGAGAGGAGAGCTGTGGGGCTGAAACGTGCTCTTCTGGGCTCTGTGAACACATGCTTCCAGCAGCCGGAGCGAGGGGATGAGTCCCTGTGCGGGTTCTCACATCCCCAGTGGGGTTCTCTCAGCCCCAGAGAGGCAGTGAGCCTGAAAGCCGGATTGAGCTTAAATCAAGAATCTTTTGAAGATCTTTCTTATCTCCCTACACTCTTGCTTTTTAACTTCTCTGATGGTTAATGAATAGATTTTGTTATACTCCAGGGGAAGGGAGGATGCACATGGGAGGTGTAGGAAGACCAGATCCAGTGTCTGTGATCACGCGTGCAGGTCGGCGGGACTATGGGAAGGAGAAAGGGAGGGAGATGGTGGAAACAAGGGAGCTGTGTGTCTCAGTTTCCCCTAATGGGGCAGAAACCCAGATGAGGGAGAGAAGAATTTTCTGGAAAGATCAGTGGGAACTCCGTGGCCAGAATGACCTGTAGTACTCAGTCAAGTTTGGGTTCTGGAAGGAGATGGCCCGATGCGCTGGTTACGTAATGACTACATCTTCGGGGTTTGGGGAGGCTAGGTCTGCGTGTGTATCAGCCTCGCTCCATGGGGGTCGTAGGGAGGTATCCAAGAGCCAGGCCCCCTGTGCCCTGCACGGGACAGGGGGGGCAGCTGCAGGTGCGCCTGTTCAGGGTGCCGACAGACACCCTTTGGGAACAGAAAAGCAGTAGCAGAACACAGTGAGCTGGAGAAGGGCTCCCAGAGCCAGCTTCAACCTTCCATTAGCTGTGCAACCTTGAGGAAATACTTAACTTCTCTGTGCTTCACTCTCTTCACGTGAAGATGGGATTAAACTTCTCTGCACCTCAGCCCCTGCACAGGTATCCTCACGTTTAGATGAGACCCTTGCGTGATGTATTGATATTTCACTTCACAAGCACATCGTGAGAAGTAGCATCGTAGGCTTGCTGATTGTGAGGGACGAGCGGTGGTCGGCTTGCAGGATCACACTGAGAGCAGGGGGATTGTGCGCCTGAAGGTACGGGTCACACGGGAGCTCTGTCCTTCCTGCTCAGTGTTGCTGAGAACCGAAAACTGCTCTAAAAACTAAAGCTTGTTAATTTTTAAAAAGTGTTATTTAAACATTCCTGTTTTCAGGAGCGACATGTACCCACCTGCTGGACCAACGCTTCCTAGTCAGTTTCCAGTCAGAGAAGGTTGTGTAAACAAATTTTAATTGAAAGAGTCTGGCCATTGGAGTTTGTAGACACCCCACTGTGATGACCTGGTGCGGGGGGCTGGCTTCTGTCCCCGCAGACCCCGAGTCCCCATGCCTGTGCACAGGACTTTACTCGGAGGTAGAGTCTTCGCAGACGCAGCCCCTACAGTATGCTGTTGAGCACTTAAGAATGTGTCCCCAGAATAGATCTCATGATGTGTTCTTTTCACAATAAAAAAAAAAAAAAAGTAAAAATGAAGGTGGGGAAAAAAAAAATAAAACCTAAACTCACAGTGATGAAGGCAAACTTAAAACCTGAGATAGTGGGGAATTGTTGGCTCTTGCTTCAAGCGTGAGTGTGTCCGAAACCCAGAAATAACAAAATTAAAACTGCCAGACCAATAAAACAGCATTTAGTAAGAGCTTATCATGCATGTAAGAAGTTTTCGGACTGGGTGCTTTCAAGTTAGACACTGATGTGAAGCGTGGAGACGTGACGTCAGAGGGTGCCTTATCAGGTCAGCTGGGGACGCTCTTTAACCTGTAGGAGGACGGTTATCACAGTGAGGCTTCTGGACGGCAGGGGATCAGGGAAAACCGCCTTTAGGAAGATTGCTTGTTTCTTTGTTGATTATCAGGGCACTGAAAAGAAATAACCTAAGTTTCACATGCCTTCATGAAATAAGTTGGATTCAGGGTTGCTCGTGTGGCTTACTATTAATTTATTTGCTTGGAGTGAGATCTTCATCCTTGGTCTCTCTTTTATTTTAGTTCAGCTGTTGGATCCAGGGCTCACATACCAGCAAGGATCCATTTCTTTCCTCCTGGTTCCTCCTCCTCATGAGGTCATGTCTTGCTAGGTCCATTCAGAGTGCAATGGCTGAAGTCCTTTGTCTTCCCAAGGCTCACCTTGGATCAGGGACGAGGACCAGGGATAGGGTGGGGATAGTCTTCTGGTGGCACCTGGGATATTCCTGAGCCCACTGATCCGGTTGAACCCAATCCCTGTGGCCAGAAGGAAGAAGAGTGCCGGTGGTCTGCAGGTCCTCTCCTCTGTTCCTAGGACCCAAGGCTATTGCCCAATGAAGTAGAACACTTTCAAGGTAAAGCACACACCCCTGTAAGCAGATCATTGTTCTGAAGGATGTTACATGGGAACAGCCGGGGTATTGCTGGATTAAGCAGACACCTGCTCCCAGGGACAGTACACTTGCTCTTGTCTTTGGGGGAGAGGGCTGCTGCTCTGGGCCTGCACCCCATCATTGCCTGCAAGGTGTTACTTTCCGCTTCAGAGAGGGATGTTAGAAGGGCACATCGTTTTTTCTCTTTTTTTTTTTTGCAAACCATAAGTTTATCTTTGTGAATGTGCTAACAGAAGATGAGTTTTGTTGAAATCGCCATCAAGATACCCCTGAAAAATGAAAGAGAATAGGAAGGAAATAGTCCTACCAGATATTAAAACACGTCATAAGCTATTGTGTTTAAAACATTTGGGTGCTGCCTCACGAGAAGGCAGACAGATCAATAAAAGCAAATGTGGAGGCCAAAAACAAGCCTAAGGAGAAGACGAATTTAGTATAGATCAAAGATGGCATTTTAAATCAACGGGGTACCGGGTGAATCATTTAATAAATAGTACTGATGAAGCCCAGATGGGAAGAAATAAAGCCAGATCCCTCTTCCACTGCACTTCTCACATGAAAATGAATTCCAGATGGATCAAGGGATTAATTTTCTTATAAACCAATTTCCTAATAAACAATAAAAATAAGACCAACAAAAGGCTAGAGAGAGAGAGACAAAGGATGTGAACAGACATTTGATAAAAAAAGGTTATCCAAATATAAGCCTATGAAAACTGTATTCCGTGCCCTCAGACTTAATGAAGTAGTATTTTTATTTGTCAGATCCGCAACCATGAAAAAGGCAGGAGAAAAGGCACATGGAGACACTCTGAGTGAATGTGTAAATTGCCAGAATCTCTTTGCATGGCAATTTTGCGCATTCTATAGAAATTGAACACTGGCTTCTCTTCCAACTTGGCCCGTCCTCTTTGACGTGTGTCCTCTTTTACACGTGTGTGCAAAGCTCTGTGGTTGTGCAACTTCTCTGACATGCTGATTCTGGTAGCAAAGACTGGAAGACACCCAAGTGTCCACCAGACGGGCGCGGTCAGGGAGATGTTCAGGACACGTGCACAGTGGATTCATCTGTGGTTGGGAATCGAGGGTGCAGTGGGTCTCTAAACACTGATACTGACATACCTACTAGATACAAATTTTAAATTCATGTGTAATATATAAAAGTGTATACAGTACTGCCATTGATGTCTTTAAAAAATTGATGTATCTACACATATTGCTCTCCCAGAAAATGGGAGATACATTAAATTGGGTAAAAGTGAGGGGAGGGAAGTCTTCAGTGAGAGTAACTTTGTATCACCATTTGTAACATGTAGATATTAACATCACGCCTGTATTGTTTCTTCAGTGAAAAAAATGTTTATTAAAAATTAAAACCAAACCAAACCCAAAAGACATCCCCGATGTGTGAGTTTGTTGCCCAGAGCTCTGGTCTTGACTTAGAATGTTTCCCTTAATTAAAGAAGTATATTTAAGTAATTCCTCAAAAACACTAGTAACCTCGAGGATGGGAGAAAACAGCAATCCTGCTCTATTATGTGCTGTTGTGAAATTAGAGGGTTGGTTCTTAGCAGACAGTAAGATTAGGTCTCTTCCCAAAGCCTGGGAGCCACACGCAGCGCCCAGGGCTTGCCGGTGCCCTGGGGATGGAGCCGAGTTCAGAAACACGAGTCATGGGGGAGGAAGGCCACCCAGCTTGCTTTTCTGCTTGCTGTGTGAGGACCTGCAGATCTTTGGGTCCTCGTCTTCCATCTCCCGTTGGGGGGCAAGCGTTGTGTTTTATTTTGCTGTGTTCCCCCCCCACCGCACCCGAGGGCTTTGATTTACTGATTATTGTATGGGTGAAATGGAAAGAGATTCAGAGTAGTCAGGTGCCTAGGTTTCTGTGTCAAGAGCCATGTAATGATGATGATGGTGGTGACTAAAGTCTGTTTTCTACGGGACCCTCTCTGAAGGACCTGGCTCTTGGTTGTCTCCCAGAGTCCATTGCATTCAACAAGGAATAGGGTCTTTTTCCTTGCCCGTCTGCTGATTCATCAGATGAGTCTACAGTGGCAGAATCAGTATCATGAAGAACGAGTGAGGCTCTGCCCTCCATCTCCGCACGTGGAGATCTCCGCACAGAGATCTATTCCTTTAGTATCGGGTGAATGAGATGTCCATCATTGGGGAAATGGTGATGAGCCGTGCTCTCTTGCTGCCCGTCCAGCTGAGCCATCACTGGGAGCTGTGAGATGCTGTCGCCATCAAGGCTTCGCTTCTCCACGCAGGAATACGGGTTTGCATGGGGTTGTAATCATCCTGGTGAATCCATAGACAGAAGGCTCGCATAACAAGCCACAGACCATTTAAATAGCGCCCTTGCCTGTTGGGTGGCGGGCTCTTTTCAGTAGGAACAAGGAGAGTTTTCTCTCCCCACTCATTTGCTGGGCAAAAACGATCCAATTGAGGAGAAGTCCATATATGCAGACACCGTTCCCTTCCACTTGCCCACTTGGTTTAATTTCTGGGTTTATTGTTGGGCACGTACGTCAGTAATAGACCAGATTTTTCTGGGGTCACCACTCCTATGCTGGGCTCTCTATGCCCTTCTCTTGCCTTTTTTTTTTTTAATCCTTCATAGAACTTACCAACATCAAACGTGTGTGTGCGTTCTGTCTCTCTCATTGGTGTGTGAGTTCCGTGTCAGTAGGAAACATGTGTTTTGTTCATATTTGCATTTCCAGTCCTGGGAATATCACCTGGAAAATCACGCTGTGTTTAATGAATGAATCGGCGAGTGAATAAACAGACCGCTTGGTTTATTCTTAGTAAACCTGCGTCGGTATCGTGTTTAAAGCATTACCTGTGTCAGTCCTGTATACGGTCACATACTTATAAAACTTTTTTGGGGTGGAGGGCGGGATCACTCCCTCCAGAGCCTGCGACAGTTGGCACCCTCAGTCATCGTGCCGGCGTGGGTCCGTCTGCTGGGCAGCCCTGTTTCTACCGATCGCTTGTCTCTTTGAGCTTGTGTCTGTAGGAGAGACTGGCCTTGGCACCCCCATCACGAACAGAGTCAGAAAGAAAACCGGGCGCTTGGAAGGAGTAAAGAGTGTGTACGGGAAGCACTCATCTCCAAGGTGCTTTTAAAAAGTCATTCAGCCTCTGTCTGGGCTGGTGGAGAAAACCCACAGACCAGGTTTATCAGGATGGCAAGTGCTGACTCACCAAGGCCCCAGGATAAATCGGAGGTCTTCAGAGCCAGCAGCCTGCCTGGCTGGAGACTGACATCACATATTACTCACCTTTTGGGCCAGGATGTAATGTTCTGCTGTTTTGGTTTCCCTCCTCACTGGGTTCTCCTGAGTTCCTGCTTTGAGTTATTTTATTTGTCCCTAGAGCTAGTCATGAATAGAGACCAGGATGATCTGGTAAAGAAAGCAGCCTGTTGAATATAATCAAGGCTGCTGCGTACAGTTGTATAGGTTGTACACTGCTTAACTCTAGGAAGCCCCACTTCACATCATAATCTATATGAATGATGCTTCCTGGGGTCGATCAGTGCCCAAGTTGTGTGGCCATGTAGCAGTCCTGGGTGTGAAGAAAGCAGTGTGTAGAAGGATGATGACTAAAATATTGTTGGTTTAGTTTCAACAAGATGGAAGTTCAGCTGATTTTTACTTTCTTCCTCATACTTTTGTGTAGTACTGTTTTTCCACGGGGAACATATTCCACCCACATAGGAGAAAAATGACAAAGTCGCCATCATTGTGAGTTGTACATGGGGGGGGGTTGGGAGGATGCAGGTGTGGGCGCGTTTCTGTGCATGAATGCCTCTGTCCCACCCTAGATATAGTGGGGTGCTCTCACACGGCTCCTTGATTCACTCATGCACTCAGAAGGGCCTGACTTCCTGATTCCCAGCTAACAGAGGTCACACACTGATGACCTTGGGCTGTTTCCAGGCCTCACATATATCGTGTAGCCAGGACAGTGTTTTCAAAACTTGAGATCCTACGTAAAGGTGGGGATCTCCGGCCTGTCTTCAGGATTGCAGAGAATTGGCAACACCAGGCCTGCAGCTGGAGGTGAGGGCTGTGCCCTGCATTGAGGGTCTGTGCTCCCAGTCTGAGCTGCTGACCTCTGGCTGAGTTGGTATTTTCTAGTGGGGACAGAGCCCTGCAGCCTGGGGCCCTTGGGATGCCCAATTACTAAGCCATTTATGAGAGCTATTCGGCCCTCTAGCTGGCAGTGGGTCCCAGCCCCCAGGGGCCACACCCCCTGCCTCCTCTGCTCCCGCTCTTCCCCCAGGGGGTCTTGGAGATGCCCCTTTCCCTTGGGATAAACTCCTGCCCATGTTTATCTCCTGTTCTAGAATGGCCCGCACAGGGTGCTCCTTTGGTCCCAGTGATTCACTGATGGCAGGACATCAAAAACGGTTTTCCGTGAAGAGACTGGTCTTCATTCTAAATTTAATGCTGCCCAAGAAATAGCCACGTGAAAACAGATTCCTTCCTCCCCCTGAAGCTGTGAACCGCAGACATGGCAGGAGAGTTTCAGCATCTTATCAATACCCATCCAGCTGCCTCATTGTCACGTGACCTCTCCTTGCCGCATTTACTTGTCCTGTGCTCAGAAATCAGTTTGAGGGGGACTCTCTTGTGTACATTCACCCCAAGGGGTGTACAGAGTGACTCACTGAGATGGTGGAGAATCAGGATTTCTCAGCACCTTTCTCTTAATCTCATCATTTTAATGCATCCTTTCATGTATGTTTTCTAGTATATTTACATTGCAATAGTCCAAGCACAAAACTGATACATAAATATTAAAGGAGAACAACACACATAATTTACATGTGTGGGTGCATGATAATAAACAAGTGTTGGGATCTGCTGTTTTGGATTTATTTTTTTTCCCTTTTAACTTATTTTCATTATTTTATTTTATTAATATATAATGTCTTATTTGCCCCAGGGGTACAGGTCTGTGAATCATCAGTCTTACACAGTTCACAGCACTCAGCATGGCACACACCCTCCCCAGTGTCCATCGCCCAGCCCCCCATCCCCCTGCGCCCCCAGCAACCCTCAGTTTGTTTCCTGAGATTAAGAGTCTCTTATGGTTTGTCTCCCTCCCCAGTTCCATCTTGTTTCACTTTTTCTCTCCATTCTCCCCATCACCCCCCACCTGCCTCTCAAATTCCTCATATCAGAGAGATCATATAATTATCTTTCTCTGACTGACTTATTTCACTCAGCATAATACCCTCTAGTTCCATCCACGTCATTGCAGATGGCAAGATTTCATTTTTTGATGGCTGCATAGTATTCCATTGTCTATCTATACACCACATCTTTATCCACTCATCTGCTGATGGACATCTAGGCTCTGTCCATAGTTTGGCTGTTGTGGACACTGCTGCTCTAAACATTAGGGTGCACGTGCCCCTTCGGATCACTACATTTGTATGTAGGGGTAAATATCCCTTTAGGGTAACTTTAAGGTAAATAGTAGTGTGATTGCTGGGTCATAGGGTAGCTCTATTTTCAACTTTTTGAGGAACCTCGATACTGTTTTCTAGAGTGGCTGCACGAGCTTGCATTCCCACCAATGACGTAGGAGAGGCATATCAATGGGCCTTGTTTTTTTTTTTTTTTTAATCCATTCTGATACCCTGTGTCTTTTGATTAGGGCATTTAGCCCATTTACATTCAGGGTAACTATTGACAGATATGAATTTAGTGCCATTGTATTGCCTTTCAGATGACTGTTTCTGTATATTATCTCTGTTCCTTTCTGGTGTGGTCTGTTAGTTTAGGCTCTGTCTTTGCTTAGAGGACCCCTTTCAATATTTCCTGTAGGGCTGGTTTGGTGTTTGCAAATTCTTTTAGTTTTTGTTTGTCCTGGAACCTTTTTATCTCTCCCTCTATTTTCAGTGACAGCCTAGCTGGATATAGTATTCTTGGCTGCATATTTTTCTCATTTAGCGCTCTGAATATGTCCTGCCAGTCCTTTCTGGCCTGCCAGGTCTCTGTGGCTAGTTCTGCTGCCATTCTAATATTTCTACTGTAGTATGTGATAGACCTCTTGTCCTGAGCTGCTTTCAGGATTTTCTCTTTGTCACTGAGACTTACAAGTTTTACTATTAGATGATGGGGTATTGACCTATTTTTACTGATTTTGAGGGCGGCTCTCTGTGCTTCTTGGATGCTTGTGCCCTTTGCCAAATTAGGGAAATTTTCTGCTATCATTTGCTCCAGTATACCTTCTGCCCCCGCCTCTCTTCTTCTTCTGGGATACCAATTATTCTGATATTGTTTCACCTTATGGTATCACGTATCTCTCTAATTCTCCCCTCGTGGTCCAGTAGTTGTTTGTCTCTCTTTTTCTCAGCTTCTTTATTCTCCATCATTTGGTCTTTTATATCACTAATTCGCTCTTCTGCCTCATTTATCCTGGCACTAAGAGCCTCCATTTTTTTATTGCACCTCATTAATACCTTTTTATTTCAACTTGGTTAGATTTTAGTTCATTTCTCCAGAAAGCATTTTATTTCTCCAGAAAGAGATTCTCTAGTCTCTTCTATGTTTTTTTTTCAAGCCCAGCTAGTATCTTGATAATTGTCATTCTGAACTCTGGTTCTTACATCCTTACATCTTATAATCCAATACAGACTCATGTCTGTATTGATTAGGTCCCTAGCCTTTGGTACTGACTGTTGTTCTTTTTTTTTTTTGGAGGTGAGTTTTTCTGCCTTTTCATTTTATCCAGATAAGAAGAGATGAATGAGAGACCAAATTACTAAAAGGGTAGCAACAACCCCAGAAAAGTATACATTAACTGAATTAGAAGAGACCTGAATCCCGGGGGAGAATAAAGGAGAGAGGGAAAATACACACACACACACACACACACACACACACACACACACACGATTAGACTGGTGAATAGAACAGAGCCACACACTTGATTTTGGGTATATTTTGGTCTGTTAGAAGAAACTTCCTCCCAAAATTTTAAGGAAAGAAAAACACACACACACACAAATACGATGAAACACAATAAAGGGATGGAATACGATTCTAAAGATGAAAATTTAAAAAGATTCTAAAAAAAGAATTGATAAGAAGTTGGTTGAAAAAAGGAGGAAAAAAAGGAAAGAATGTCATCTGGCTGGAGACTAGAAGAAAGTCATGGGCTAGATTAGGCTATATTTTGATCTATTACAAGAAACTGTATCCCAAAATTTTAAAGAAAGAAAAAACCATGTGTATACAAAAATAAGATTAAGTATAATAAAGGGATAGAATATGACTATAACAATGAAAATTCAAAAAGATTTTTTAAAAAGTATTAATAAGACAAAATAGTTGAAAGAGGAAAAATTTTAAAAAATAGAATAAGAAAAAAATTTAAAAAATTTAACATTAAAAGACTAAAGAATCATGGGGAAAACCATGAATTCTGTGTTGCTTTTTCCTAGCTGTGGAGTTCTGCAGTTCTCATTGATTGGTGAACTTGGTTTGGCTGGACGTTCTTGCTGATCTTCTG
>JAQQSY010006360.1:0-11096 GCA_028646535.1 Procyon lotor | reverse complement strand
TTTTTTTTTTTTTTAATTCAAGACCTTCTTCTGTTAGTATCACTTTTCAGGATAGTATTTTCTGCCACTAAATGGCTGGGCATTGTGGACATGAAGTGATTTAATTTGGGGGTAAAGAAACCAAAGAAAAGCATATTTCCTATCAGTAACTCAACGCTCCATAAGGGCAGGAACGACATGGATGTCTAGTGCTTTATTTTATTCCCAGTACCTAGCGCGACTGCCTGACACATAGTTGATGCTCAGTGAATATCTGTCAGGTGAACAGATGGAAAATCAGAAAAGGAAGAGAGCACTAATGCAACTGTCACTGCTCCGCTTGTGACAAGGCTGTTCCCTCTGGTAGCTCAGTTCGAGGGCTGAGAAAAGTCCCTCACTCCAGCAGCATATTAAGGGCAGGGACCTATTTCAGTTGAGGAAGTCTGCAATGCATTTTAGGGCTCTAACTAGAGAAACAATGCAACTATTCCAATTTTCTAAACTCTAGTAAAAAGCAGTTAGGCCCCAGTCCATTCCCCTGGTGCTGAAGAGAAAAGGAGAAATTGTTGGACAAGAGGTTAAATTATCTTGTTTGAATGATTGGATTTCCTTGAAATACAAGGTCACGTATGGCCAGTGGAATTCTTTCTCCTCATAAAGAAGTCCAGATCAAAACAGCGGAATTGAGCCCAAATTTCACAGTTCTTTTCCCTCGAGGCTTGACTCAGAAGCTCAGAGACATCAATGACCAATGATTTTTATGACAAGCTCCAGTCTTGGCATAATGGGGTCCCTCAGTTAGTTTTAAGGCCCTTTCATTGGTGATATAACAGCCCTGTTGTCGGCAGCCTTCGATGACATCACAGTCATAAAACTGAGCAACAGCAAGAAAATTGTCTCGGTGGTGAAGTGGGAGTTGTGAGGGAGCCAGCACCACGCCATCCTGTGTCCTTTGTTCAGCCCGGAGCCCAGGCGGCGCGGGCTGCTCCCCACTTGCGGCCTCGGCCTCCGGCTATGTGCGGGCTGCTCTGCCGTCATTGCTGCTCCTGGCTAAGAAAGGGGAGCTGGCTCTGACATTTCGCTGCCACCATTCTCTTCCACTCTGGCCTTCAGGATCGGGAACTCAGGTGGCCCCATCTATGAGGCCCTTGGATGAGCGCCCAAGGCGAGAAACATGACATTTCATCACCGGAAATGTGTCCCTTTGTATATCAAATACGTTCTAGCTTCCTTAGACTTCTCTGAATAGTCCCAGGAAAGGTCAATCAGCTGTGCGTTTGGAGAAGGACGGTGTGCTGGTATCACACACCCAACTCCTGCCCGCGTAGCTGACGTGTCCCCACCGCCCTGGACCCAATTCCACCACCTGCCAAGTGGGTGAGGCGCATGCGCTCAGCCACGGGTGGCTGGGGCACGGGGTGCATGCATAGCTCAGCCCGGGCAGGAACAGCCTCGGAGCAGAGGTGTGCGCAGAGTTAGCTAGCTGCCGTCTGTGCTGGGCCAGGAAAGGAAAGCTGTTCACTCACACTGAGAAACAGCTGTTCACTCACACTCCGTTAGCTCAAATGTTATTAAAAGCCATGCAGAACAGAAATAATGGAACATAAATGCTTCACTGTAGAGACAGAACATGGCTGCAAACATCTGCAGAGCTCAGAGTGTTCCTGGCTAAGAAGCTGACATGAAAATGTCTTTAACAGAAGGTGAATATGGGAAGTCACAGCCTCAGAAAGCAACCCCTGAGCTCCCAGATGCTCCAGGGACGGAGCTTTGCAGCAGATGCCCGGGGCCCGTGCCTGCCACAAGACAGACTCCGGCATTTTCTAGGTCGGCTACGCTTTGGCCCTGACTCCTCAGCATCTCAAAAAACAAATAATGTCCAGACAGGATCTGGGAATTTTATTCTCTCCGAGAAGCTAACAGGGTTCCTTGAAGGCCCCTAAACTGAGTGCCCTTTCTGTACTGAGCTTGCTTCTCCAAAGTTTAGCAGAGCAGTGGGGCCGCTCGATTTTCCGGTCCTCAGGGCAGTATTTCCTCCTTATTAAACAGCTAGAGTTTCCTGAGTATGATCTTCAAAATCTGCGCTTCGGTCTCCCCTGAATTCAAGCCAGCCGACCTCCATTTCCTCAATTACAGTGGGCCAGGAACTCGCTCCTTTCCTCACAGGGGTATTGTGACTTTTAATTGTTCTTGCAAGGGTTCCCGAGGTCCTTTAGAGCCACCTTCACAGGCTCCTCACTCTGGCTCCTGAAGCCGCTTGGCTCTGCCCTGTTGCAGAGAGCAGAGCCGACTCCACTGGACCAGGGTCTTCCTTCCAGCGACATTTCTTCTGCTCGTGCCTTGAACCTGTGAACATCCTGGGGTGAGCTGATCTCACCAGCCCTTCTGGAAAAGTCTTAATGACAGCTTCTCTGATGGAGTGCAACAGGAATAAATCCTCCCACTCCCTCTGAATACCACTTAATTACTACCTCTGCTTCTGCTTCCAATCCTTGAGAAGATTTTTATCATCAGGTGTGTTCAGCAGGTGTTTCTCAGAGTGGGTTCTGTGGGACACTCATTCTACAGAATACCGATAGGTGTACATGCTACACTCACTGCCTGCTTGCACAAATCTACAATACACACCATGCAGCTATTACATACTGCGTGCGATATACACACTCGTCCTCTCGCGCACACACACACATGCCCACGCTGCATGGATGGTGGTCAAGAAAGTATAGAAAAACCTAATCAGTATAAAACCAGCATTTTGCATCAGCTCACTAGAGCCTTTAGTATTAGAATAGGCATTATCAATCTTTAAAAATTGGGTTTTAGTATGCAGCGTTTCCCAATCTATTCAAACACAGAGCTACTTCTTTGTGGAGAGCACCTAAAATGACCAGGGATACCATGGAACACACTTTGCAGAATGCTCTATTACAGCAATTAGAAACCACTACACATCTAAAGCTGGAGTGAGAGTAACAATTACTCTTAGTAATATTAAACATAAACATTTTCAAAAGCATTGAGAGATTAGGTCAGGGGTCAGCACACTATGGCCTACAAGCCAAATATGGCCTGTGGCCTGTTTTGGTAGGCCCGCCAGCTGTGAATGTTTTATATTTTTAAAGAGCTATGAAAACAAAACAAACAGAAAAACAAAGAAAATACAACATAGGCTATAGGAGGTCCACAAAGTCCTTTACAGAAAAAGTTGGCAGAGCCATTAGCCATTTGTGCTATTTGAACTTAACTCAATTAGGGGAGCCAGGTGGCTCAGTCAGTTAAGCATCCGCTTTCAGCTTAGGTCATGATCCCAGGGTCCTGGGATCAAGCCCCACATGGGGCTTCTTGCTCATGGGGGAGCCTGCTTCTTCCTCTCCCTCTGCCACTCCTCCCCACCTCGACTTGTGCTATCTCTGTCACTCGCTCTATCTCAAGTAAATAAAATTTTTTTTTAAAAAAAACCTTAACTTTAATTAAAAATTAAGAAAAAGTAAAACTTCATTTCTCAGTCACATTGGCCACTTTCAAGAGATCAATGATTGGTTACATGTGCAAAAAGTCACCATACTGAAAAATGCAGATAGAGAATACTCTCGCTTTTTGCTGGTTTAAATGAAAATTTCTGTTGAACTTCGAGGTATCACTATTCGTGGTTGTTCCTAGAATAAGATTTCCGTCTTGCTGTTGTTTTGTTTAAAGAATTTGATTGAGGAATGTGAATCTTGCCAAAGAGCTCTGACTGGTTTCTGATAGATTTCCAGTTGAATAAGTTTGCCATCTAAAGCCTTCACTGGTATGTTGATCTTTCTTCAGCCTCCAGAAACTAGATCTATGGCTGGCCCCATCGTGCCCCTAGACCCACATAAGCCCCTAAGGCAAGCCAATAGTTGACAGGAAGATTCTCACTAACCACTATTTACATAGTGTCGAGTCTTGAGTTATTTTGGCTTTCCTCCCTCTCCTTCAAGTTCCTGCCAGCCTCTCTGTGTTTCTTTCTTTCTTGAGTTTCCCTTCCGTCCTCCTTCCCTGCTAAATGTAATTCCCTTCACTTTATTATTCAGATGAATTTTGTTCCTCACCTCTTCCTTGGCTTTGGGCCTGTATTTACATATTTAAAGACTCATAAATATACTCTGTTAAACAAAATGTCTACTAAATTACTCTTCAGCAATATGGAAGAATTGGCAAAAGCTTTGAAATCCCCTCTCTGCTTTTTCCCACCAATATCTATAACTGGACAGGAATAATATCAACATTGAGTTCCTAATGGAATATATATTACATCTCACTCAATGAAGGTTAAGGGCAGAGTTTTTGTCAAAATGGCATTTCCCCCTTGCTACCCTAGGAAATGTGTGCTGTCAACAAGAGCAAGGAGAGCATTAGAAGAAAGAATGAGGTCAGCACCATTGAATGCCATGGAGACAAGCGAGGATGATTACTGTACCAGATCATTCTATGGGCTTCCAAGACTTTAATAAACCATTTTAGGGCAGTGGTTTCCAAGATAGATAATCTACTGGGCTATGAAATAAGTCTCATTAGATTCCTAAAGGTAGATATTATGCAAAGCATCCTCTCTGACTATAATAGGACAAAGTTAAAAAGCAACAATAGAAGTAAAACTGGAAAATTCAAAAACTTGTGAAAATTAAATAGCACACTTTTAAACAACCAATTGATCAAAGGAGAATCACAAAGAAAATTAGACATACTTAAACACGAATGAAAACAAAAACATAATATACCAAAACTTAGGGGTCACATAAGGGGACATTTATAGGTGTAAGTACTTACATTTAAAAAGGAAATGAAAAATTTCTTAATTCAATACACAACTTACAGGTTTAAGTACTTACACTACTTACTTACTGTACTTAAGTACAATACACTACTTAGAGGTTTAAATACTTACATTTAAACAAATGAAAAATTTCTTAATTCAATACACAACTTTATGAGTTAGGGATCTAGCAAAAGAAAAACAAACTAAACCCAAAGCTAGAGGAAGGAAAGAAATAGTAGAAAAAAATTAACACAGAGATAAATAAAATAGAGATTAAAAAAAAAAACACAGAAAATCAATAAAACAAAAAAGTCAGAGATTTGCAAAGATAAACAAAATTGACAAACCTTTAGCTCTATGGACCAAAAGAAAAAAAAAAAGAAAGAGAAGATTCAAATAACTAAAATCCAAAATGAAAATGAGGATGTTACTATTCATTTGACACAAATAAAAAGAATTATTAGAGAGAACTATGAACAATAGTACACCAACAAACAGATTACCTAGATGAAAATGGAAAGATTCCTAGAAACACAAAATCTACCAAGACAATATCACAAGAAATAGGAAATCTGAACAGACCTGTAACTAGTAATGAAATCAGTAATCAGTCTTCTGACAAAGCAAAGCCTGGACCTGATGGCTTCACTGATGAATTCTACCAAACATTTAAAAAAGAATTCATAACCATTTTTTCTCCAAATATTTCAAAATAATTGAAGAGGAGGAAGCACTTCTTAACTCATTCTATGAGCCCAGAATTACAATACCAAAGCCAGACTAACACAAAAGAAAAGTGCAGATCAAGATCCCTTACAAACATTCATCAGAAATACCCAACAAACTACTAGCAAACCAATTTCAGCAGTATATTAAAAGGATTATATACCACAATCAAGCAGTACTTATTTCAAGGATAGTTCAGCATACAAAAACCAATCAATGCACTGCACCACATTAATAGGATGAAGGAAAGAAACCACCCAAAATCTCGATGGGTGCAAAAAAAAGCACCTTACAAAATTCAACACTCTGATGATTAAAACAAAACAAAACAAAACTCCACAAACTAGGGAGAAAAGGGAATTACCTCTACAAAATAAAAGCCAAATATGAAAAACCTATAGCAAACATATACACAATAGTGAAAGACTGAAAGCTTTTCCTCTAAGATTAGGAGCAAGACAAGGATGCTCACTCTCACCACTTCTATTGGACTTAATCCTAGAAATTCCAGCCAGAACAGTTAGGAAGGAAAAAGCAATAAAAGACATCCAAATTGGAAAGAGAAAAGTAAAGTTAGCTCTGTTTGCAGATGATATCATCTCATATGTAGAAAACAATAAAGATAGCACACACACAAAAAGGACTGTTAGAGGCAATAAATGAATTCAGTAAGGGAGCAGTATACGAAGTCAACACACAGAAGCCAGTTGCAGTACACAAATAATAACCAAAATGAAAAAGAAGTGATGGAAACAATTTTCGTTATAACTGCATCAAAAACAATAAAACACTGAGGAATTAATTTAACTAAGGAGGTGAAAGATTTGACATGGATGGAACTGGAGGAGATTATGTTAAGTGAAATAAGTCAAGCAGAGAAAGACAATTATCATATGTTTCACTCATATGTGAAACATAAGGAAAAACATGGAGGATCATGGGGAAGAGAGGGAAAACTGAAGGGGGAGAAATCAGAGAGGGAGAGAAACCATGAGAGACTCTGGACTCTGGGAAACAAACTGAGGATTTCAGAGAGGAGGGGGGCATGGGGGTAGATGCGATAACTGGAAGACAGGTATTAAGGAGGGCACGTGTTATGATGAACACTGGCTGTTATATGCAACTAATGAACCACTGAACACAACATCAAACACTAATGATGTCCTGTAGAGTGGTTAACTAAACATAGTAAAAAAAAAAAAAATGAAAAAAAAAAAAACTACAAAACATTGCTGAGTTTTAAAAGGCATAAACCAATGGAAACACATCTCATGTTCATGGACTGGAAGGTGTAGCGTTATTAAGATGTCAATACTTCCCTAATTAACCTATAAGTTAGATACAATCTTTATCAAAATCCCAATGACATTTTTGCAGAAATACCAAAAGTCATCAAAAAATTCACAGGGAAGCTCAAGAGAACCTGGATAACCAAAATGTTTTTGAAAGAGAAGAACAAAACTGGAGGCTCACATTTCCTGTCAAGACTTACTAGAAAGCTACAAAAGGCAAAGAAAGTATTGTATTAACACAAAGAGAGACATATAGGTCAGTGGACTAGACTAGAGAGCCCAGAAGTAAACCCTCGCATTAATGGCCAAATGATTTCCCACAAGAGTGTCAAGGCCATTCAGTGGGGAAAGGAAAATCTTTTTATTAAATGTGCTGAGAAAAACCAAATATCCACACGTGAAAGAATGAAATTGGACCCTTACCTAACACCATAAAAAAAAATTAACTAAAAATAGATCAGAGACTTAAATGTAAAACCAAAAGTTATAAAATTCTTGCAGGAAAGCATAGCGAAAATTCTTCATGACATTGGATGTGGTGATGATTTCTTAGATATGATACCAAAGGCATAGACCTGTATCAGATTTCATGAAAATTTAAAAATTTTATGGAGCATAAGACATATCAGCAGAGTAAAAATACAACCCATGGAATTTGGGTGCAAATCATATATCTTATAAGGGACTAATATTCAGAATATAGAGAGAACTCTCAAAATTCATCATTAACAACAACATCAAAATCTGATGCAAAACTGGGGAAAGAACTGGAATAGACTTTTCTCCAAAGAAGATATATGGATGGCCAGCAAATATGTGAGAAGTTGCTTGACATCATGAATTGGTAAGGAAATGCAAATCAAAAGTACAATGAGATACAATCTCACAAAGAAAACTACTATCAACACCCCCCACCACCACCCAGAAATAACAATAACAAGGATGTGGAGAAGCCGGAGACTTGTGCACTGTTGGTGGGAATGTAAAGTGATCTAGCTGTTATAGAAAACAGCATGGTCATTTCTCCAAACACTAAAAATAGAACCACCACATGATCCAGTAGGTTCACTTCTGTGTATATACCCAAAAGAATTAAAAGCAGAGTCTCAAAGACATCTTTGTACACCCCAGTTCACAGCAGTATTATTCACAATAGCTAAAGCATGGAAGCAACCCAAATGTCCATCAATGGATGAATGGCTAAGCAAAACATGGCATCTATGTACGATAAAGTATTAGCTAGCCTTTAAAAAGTTGAGGAAATTTTGACATTTGCTGCAACATCTTGAGGACATCATGCCAAGTGAAATAAGCCAGTCACGAAAAGATGAATATTGTATGATTTCACTTACATGAGATACTGAGAGTAGACAAAATCATGGAGATAGAAAGTAGAATTGTGGTTGCCAGGAGTAGGGGAGAGTTCACAATGGAGGTTAGTGTTTAACGGATGTGGAGTTTCAGTTTTACAAGATGAAAGGAGCTCTGCAAACAGTCAGTGGTGATGGTTTCAAAACATTACGACTGTATTTAATGTCATTCAATGCCCGCTTAAAAATCATTAAGGTGGTATATTTATTTTCTGTGTATTTTGCTACAATAAAAAAATTTGAAAGAAAAATAAAAGTTCCGATGGCTCTTTGTTACCTTCAAACGAATCTCCCAAATGGATCATGCATATACAAGGCTTTTCCTAATCCTGTTCAAACTTTTCTTTTCAGGCTCATGTCTTGCTATACCTGCCTAGGAGCCCAAACCTCCAAATCCAACCAACTGTGAGCATGTTAGGACCCACTGAGGACATTCTGCGTCATCTGGGTTGGGCTTCTGCACTCACCCATGCCCAAGTGCCTACTTGTACACTCGTGGATCTTTGCACATGCTCTTCTTTTGCCTGGGATGCCCCTGATTCTTTGATTCATTAATTTAACAAACATTTGGGGCACCTGAGTGGCTCAGTGGGTTAAAGCATCTGCTTTCAGCTCAGGTCACGATCTCAGGGTCCTGGGAACGTGGCCTGCATCAGGCTGTCTGCTCAGAAGGGAGCCTGCTCCCCCTTCTCTCTGCCTGCCTCTCCACCTACTTGTGATCTCTTTCTCTCTGTCAAACAAATAAATAAAAATCTTTAAAAAAAATTAACAAAAATTTACTGGTAGTTAAGCTTGTTCTGATTACTGCCAACTATATCTGTCCATAAAGAGAAGAGCTTTGGTTTTTAAAAGATCAGTCTGCTACCACTTTTTCCAGAAAGGCTAGCTTAGAACCTGTTGCCTCTATCTTTACTTAAAGAAGGGAATTTATCCATTTCAAGTTTATCTTTGTGTATGGTGTAAGAGAATGGTCAAGTTTCATTCTTCTATATATAGCTGTTCAATTTTCCTAGCACCATTTGTTGAAGAAACTGTCTTTTTTCCACTGGATATTTTTTTCTTGCTTTGTCAAAGATTATTTGACTAGAGAGTTGTGGGTCCATATCTGGGCTCTTTATTCTGTGCTACTGGTCTATGTGTCTGTTTTTGTGCCAGTACCATGCTCTCTTGGTGATCACAGCTTTGTAGTAAAGCTGGAAATCAGGCAATGTGATGCCTCCACTTTTTTTTTCTTTTTCAACATTTCCTTAGCAATTCAGGGTCTTTCCTGGTTCCATACAAATTTTGGGATTGTTTGTTCCAACCCTTCAAAAAATGCCAGTGGAATTTTGATTGGGATGGCATTGAAAGTATAGATTGCTCTGGGCAGTACAGACATTTTAACAATGTTTATTCTTCCTATCCATGAGCATGGAATGCTTTTCCAACTTTTTGTGTCTTCTTCAATTTCTTTCATGAGTGTTCTGTAGTCCCTTTAGTACAGATCCTTTACCTCTTTGGTTAGGTTTATTTCCAGGTATCTTATGGTTCTTGGTGCTACAGTAAATGGAATCAATTCTCTAATTTCCTTTTCCTTATTTTCATTGTTAGTGTATAGGAAAGCAATTTCCTTTCTGTGTATTGCTTTTGTATCCTGACACATTACTGAATTGCTGTATGAGTACTGGTAGTTTGGGGGTGGAGTCTTTTGGGTTTTCCATATAAAGTATCATGTCATCTGCGAAGAGAGAGAGTTTGACTTCTTCATTGCCAATTTGAATACCTTTTATTTATTTTAGTTGTCTGATTGCTGTCGCTAAGACTTCTAGTACTATGTTGAACAAGAGTGGTGAGAGTGGGCATCCTTGCTGTGTTCCTGATCTCAAAGGGAAGGCTGTCAGCTTTTCCCCATCGAGAATGATATTTGCTGTGGGCTTTTCATAGATAGACTTGATAATGTTGAGGAATGTTCCTTCTATCCCTATACTTTGAAGAGTTTTAATTAGGAACAGATCCTGAATTTTGTCAAATTCTTTTTCTGCTTCAACTGAGAGGACCATGTGGTTCTTCTCTCTTCTCTTATTGATTTGTTCTCAATCACATTGATTGATTTACGAATGTTGAATTACCCTTGCATCCAAGGGATAAATCCTACCTGGTCATGGTGAATAATCTTTTAATATGCAGATTGGATTCTATTAACTAGGATCTTGTTGAGAATCTTGACATCCATTTTCATCAGAGATATTGGTCTGAAATTCTCCTTTTGGATGGGGTCTTTGCCTGGATTGGGAATCAGGGTAATGCTGGCTTCATAGAAAGAGTCTGGAAGTCTTCCTTTTGTTTCTATTTTTTTGAAACAGTTTAAGGAGAATAGGTATTATTTCTTCCCTGCATGTTTGGTAGAATTCCCCAGGGAATCCATCAGGTCTTGGACTCTTGTTTTTTGGGAGGTTTTTGATCATTGCTTCAATCTCGTTATTAGATATTGGTCTATTCAGGTTGTCAGTTTCTTCCTGTTTCAGTCTTGGAAGATTATGGGTTTCCAGGAATGCATCCATTTCTTCTAGATTGTTTAACTTATGGGCATATAGCTGTTGATAATAATTTCTGATGATTGTTTCTATTTCCTTTGGATTAGTCATGATCTCTCCCCTTTCATTCATAATTTTGTTAATTTGGGTCCTTTTTCTTTTCTTTTGGATTAGTTTTGACATCAGCCACAGCATCTTCTTTCAGGGCATGTCTCCAAAAGCAAAGGAAACAAAAGTGAAAATGAACTTTTGGGACTTTATCAATATAAAAAGCTTCTGCACAGCAAAGGAAACAGTCAACAAAACAAAGAGGCAACCTAGGGAATGGGAGAAGATATTCACAAATGACACTACAGACAAAGGTTTGATATCTAAGATCTATGAAGAACTCCTGAAATTCAACACTCAAAAAAAAGATAATAAAGTCAAAAAA
>JAQQSY010006359.1:0-11096 GCA_028646535.1 Procyon lotor | reverse complement strand
GTTAAGGAGGGCATGTGATGTAATGAGCACTGGGTGTTATATGCTACTGATGAATCACAAAACTCTACCTCTGAAACTAATAATACACTATATGTTGATTAGTTGATTAGTTGAATTTAAAAAAAATAAAAATTAAAAAAAAAAAAGAATGTCCCAGTTAAATGGCTCAGCCAGAGTACCAGAAACTGAAGCCATCAGTTAAAGAGGTGCTCTCCCCACCCCTCTAACCTCCCACTGTGGAATCAGAATTCCCTCTCCCCCGCAAGCTTTTTTAGTACCTCACTCCTAAACTTGAGTAGATAACCAAAAATTAGCAGACCTTTAAGGAAAAGCACCAATATGAAAGTGTTGATGCAAAACAAACCAATCTTTTAGAATCTCTAAAATGAAAGTTTTATTCGAGACCAAGTTAGGACAACTGCCAGGAAATATACTCTTCAAAGGGAAGAAAGTGCTAAGAGAATGAATGGTTTTAGAGGGTTAGATACATTTTTACATTTTGCAAAACGCCCATAAGATTATAGATTAACATATAGGCAGGAATCACAAGTGTTAACATCAAGGAATATAGGGAGTATTGATCGATATCTTAAGGACAAGATGGTTTTCCCTTCGGCTACTCCTCGGTAAGGCAGACCTACAATGTACCTGTGGGGTGCCATAAACCAGGCTTTTGGTTTAAACCAAGTTTATGTACAGTCCTGCTGACTCAGAAAGAAATCTAAAATGCCTGTCCTTGTATATCAGGGCTTTAGAAAGCTTTTTTTTTTCTCTCTCTCATCAAAAGGTAGAAACCAGACCAAACAAAAAAAGCAACTTGGAAGAAAGCAAAACTATAATGGGATCAGAAAACTATTATTAATATGTATAGAAGTATAAGATGTGATATACTTCTATACTTCCACAAATTAGAATATTATGTAATTTTATTTCTTAATTTTTGAAAGATTTTATTTATTTATTTGACAGAGAGAGATCACAAGGAGGCAGAGAGCTAGGCAGAGAGACAGGGGGAAGCAGGCTCCCTGCTGAGCAGAGGAGGGGGGAGGCTCCATCCCAGGACCCTGAGACCAAACCTGAGTGGAACACAGAGGCTTAATGTACTGAGCCATCCAGGTACCCAGAATATTATGTAATTTTAAAAGGACTATTCGGGGCGCCTGGGTAGCTCAGTAGGTTAAAGCCTCTGCCTTCGGCTCAGATCATGATCTCCGGGTCCTGGGACCGAACCCCACATCGGGCTCTCTGATCATCGAGGGGCCTGCTTCCCCCCTCTCTCTCTGTCTGCCTCTGATCTCTCTCTCTGTGTCAAATAAATAAAATATTTTTTAAAAGTAAAAATTTAAAAAAATAAAAGAACTATTCAAGGAATTAAAGGGGGCTTTGGGATATTAAAAAGATATGTGATAGTAGAATAAAAAATTCAGAGAAAGTATATGTAATCAAGTTGAGCAAGTCTTCCAGAAAGTAAATCAAAAAGAAAGAGGGAAAATAGGAGTTGAAAAAAAGAAAAGAAAATTAGAGGAACAGAAAAAGAAGTTTGATAGCTGCCTAAGAGGAGTTCCATAGAGACAGACAAAACCAAAGGAAGGAAATCATCAACAAAATAATTCCAGAAAATTCAAGGAGAGGACATGAGTTTGCAGATTGGACGAGCTATGGAGTATCCAGATACTAGATGAAATTAGACCTCCTCCAAGACACGTTATCGTGCAGTTTCTGAACACTATGCATTTGTTTGCTAGGGCTGCTGTACAAAATAGCACAGAGTGCATGGTTTAAATTAGAGAAATCTGTCATCTTGGTTTTAAAGGCTGAAAGTTCACGATCAAGGTGTTATAGACCACAAAATAGAATTTTTTTTTTTTTTTTTGAGAATGTGAAACTAAGGGAAGACCTGACCCGTTTGAACACATAAAAAGGACATCTCAGACAAGTATATAAGAGTTTGAGAAGAATTAGTGATAAGTCCACAACAGTAAGCAAGCAAAACTACAAACACCAAAACAAGAAAAACATTGATTTCAGGGAAAATGAAAAGTAGGAAAAAAATACAGAAGCCCAAAGGCTCAACTGTAAATATCATTTCCGTAGTCCCAATGGTGTTGAAATATATATTGATATAACCTAGACCAACATACACGTTGGGAGTGTGGGGAGACAGAAAGAGTGATGGGTCCTGGGTGCACATGTAGATGAGAAATGAGAGAGAGAATTACATTTTCCTTTGGACAAATCTGTGGTTGTATAAAAAAAAAATCATTCATCTGCACACTTAAGATTGGTAAGCTTTATCTGTTGGTTATGGCTCAATTAAAAGAAACAAAACAAAACAAAACACCAACTATGGCTCAGGTTTCAACCTAAGATCACAAACACAAATGCCCAGTGGGCCTGGACAAGGAGGTTAACTAGGGGAAGCAGTCTTGGTCAGATGGGATGGGGTATCAGTGTGGACACAATAAACCCAAGAAGACTTACTCTGTTCTTCAAGCGGGCTGTCCCCATTTAGCTCCAGTTGTAAAAACACGCATCACAAAATTTAAGGACTTTTTGAGAGACGCCATAGAGGTAAGTTTTTACAAATGAAAACGTCCTGATTTTTATTTTTATTTTTTATGTATTTATTTATTTTTTTGAAAACATCCTGATTTTTAAAACATGGCTTTATGCACAAACATAGCTGGCCGCGAGAGTTGGCCGGTTACATTTTCCGGCCAACTGCCGGTTAAAGCAATGAAGCTTTTTCATCCTTTCCTGGAGGATGTGGGAGAGACCTAATATCTCTGAAATTATATTGCATCGGGTTAGTAAAGTTGGCTCTGGATGAAAGTAATTTTAAACAGCAAACCGAGAAGCGAGGACCTATAAAACTAACAAGCCAGAGCAAAACAAAACAAAGAAACAAAAACCTCTGGACCGTAACATTTTTCCAAGGCACGCTGATGTGATAAAATCGGAATTACTTAATGCTTATAAAATATCAAAGATTATGCCTTTGACTTGACATATTCAGAGAGAGAATTTAATTGGGATGAATTCTACAGATTAACTGAAGATCTAAAGCAATTGAATCACTCAGATCCTGCTAATATATAGAATATCCAAAGTCCATTTTTAATCTGATGTCAGTGAATGACTCAGCATTCCTCTTGACTTCCAGGCTTGTCAGTGTCCCATGTCAAATACCAAACAATGTGTTAGATTTAAGTCTTCTCATTCCTGCAGTGCCTCCATCTGTTAGTGTGCACATGAACAAGGATAAAAAGTCAAGCAAATAGGGGCGCCTGGGTGGCTCAGTTGTTAAGCATCTGCCTTCGGCTCAGGTCATTATCCCAGAGTCCTGGGATCGAGCCCCTGCATCGAGCTTCCTGCTCTGCAGGAAGCCTGGTTCTCCCTCACCCACTCCCCCTGCTTGTGCTCCCTCTCTCACTCTGTCTCTCTCTCTGTGTCAAATATATAAATAAATAAATCCTTTAAAAAAAAAAAAAGTCAAGCAAATAAATGAGAAAAATTAGAGTATTGTAAAAATAAAGACAGAAAGTAGATCGATGGTTTCCTGGGACCCAAGGTAGAGAGAAGACCAATTGTCAACAGACAGTTTTGGGGATGGTGGAAGTGTTCTAAAACTAGATTGTAGTCACTGTTGCACAACTGTATAAATGAATTAAAACTCTTGAATTGTACCCTTAAAATGGGTGAATTTTATGCTAGGTCAATTACACTTTAATAAAGCTGTAGGTTTTATTTCTTTTTAAGATTTTATTTATTTCAGAGAGAGAGCAAGAGAAAGGGCACAAGCTGGGGGAGAAGCAGAGGGAGAGGAAGAAGGAGATTCCCCACTGAGCAGAGAGCCCAATGTGGGGCTCGATCCCAGGACCCCCGGATCATGACCTGAGCATAAGAGCATAAGACAGATGCTTAACCCACTGAGCCACCAAGGCATCACAACTGTAATTTTAAAGAAAGAATAATGGATGATAAAATTAGCGGGCTAAAATGTGATGAGAAATAAGATATTTACATAGTCTCAAATTATCTCCTCCCTAGATACTTACTAAGTATAATGGGGAGGCTGCCTGGGTGGCTCACTTAAGCATCTGCCTTCAGCGCAGGTCTTGATCCCAGCGTCGCAGGTTTGAGTCCCACATCAGGCTCCCTACTTGGCAGGGAGTCTACTTCTCCCTCTGACCCTCCCCCTCTTGTTTTCTCTCTCTCTCTCTCTCTCTCCAATAAATAAATAAAATCTTAAAAAACAAACTATAGTGGGGAAAATAGTAACTTTATGATGGAGAAACACCATTTTAATGGTAGACACCATTTTAACCAAGTGATTAAAGGTAATACCACCAATAAAGGGATGTATGGATATCATGTCACCTCTGAAGTGATGCACAGAGGATCTAATGTCCACTTGTGATGTTCCAGCCCAAAATGCATAACCTGAATTTAATCCTGAGTAAGCAAAATACAAATTTGAGTTGCGGGACATTCTACAAAATAACTCACCAAGTACTATTTCAAAGTGTGGATGTCATGAAAGAGATTGAGCAATGCCTCAGAATAAATAGCTTAAAAGAGATTTGATAACTAAGTGTAATGTAAGACCCTATATTGGATCCTCGTCCAGAAAATGGATGTTAGTGGGAGAATGAGCAAAATTTGCATAATGTCTGCAGATTATTTAATATTATTGTGTTCTTGTTAATCTCCTGCTTTTGATAATTGCGCTATGATTGTGTGAGATATTAAAATTAGGGGAAGCAGAATGAAGAATATGTGAGAATCTCTGCGTTATTTCTGTAACTTTTTTTTAAAAGCTTTTATTTATTTGAGAGAGAGATAGCGAGAGAGAGCATGAGTGGAGGGGGGAGGGACACAAGGAGAGGGAAAAGCAGATTTGCACTGAGCAGGGAGCTTCACGCGGGGCTCAATCCCAGGACCCCGGCATCAGGACCTGAGCTGAAGGTAGATGCTTAACCAACTGAACCACCGAGGTACCCCTATTTCTGTAACTTCTGTAAGTTATGAAATGTTAAAAAGTTAAAATGAAGTTTTCCCTTTCAGCTTGGAACATGGCAGTGGATTGATAAGAAATGAATGGTGAAGTGACCAGCCAAATTCTACCAAATTCTCATGCTAAGAAAGTGATAAGTGAGAAAACAAGTCGATGTAGAGATGTTTTTAAATGAAATACTAAAAATAAATATTATTATATTAATCATTCTTTCCTTCTTGTTCCACCCTCCCTAGAGAGCCATACTATACGTAGTATTCTGCATTTCTTTTTCTCTTTAACAACATATCCTTTTAGTGACCTTGTAAGAGTCAAAGAAAGTATTTTTTTTTTATTTTAAATCTTTAAAACCTGAAATCATGACCTGAGCTTAAGTCAGACGCTTAACTGACTAACTGACTTAACTGACTAAGCCACCTCTGAAAGTTAAACTTCTTAAAATAAATAAGATTCATATCAACAATCTTTTTATGGAAGACAAATTATAAAATATCTGTCTAAATTATAAAATATCTAAAATATTAATTGTATGTGCTTTTTTTTTCCCTTGCATATGCCTTTTGACCTAGAAATTCTACTGAAAGGAATTGTTCTAAAGGTAAGATGTTGGAAACGTCCCAACTATCCACCTGTAGGAGTACAGCTAAATGAATTTGATTCACTCGTATGCTAGAATACTATGGTCGGGTAAGGTTTTACATTTTATTTACATGTGAAACTTCTAGAAGAACCTTTATTTTGAATAGCCTCCAAGAAAAAGTTAGACAAAAAAGAGTGAATGGAGCATTCTGATTAATAAGAGAAATTACACTAAAAGACGTCAGATTTTTTTTTATTAATCACAAGTGTGGTAAATTCATATACTGCTTAATTGAAAACATTTAATTCCATGTAATACCTATATCCCATAGATTAACTAAACAATTAGGATTTCCTTCTACCAACATGTTGATAAGATCGTGACATGCTTTAAAGTTAAAGGTTACATTCCAGGAGATTAAATAACTTTGAAGTTAACAATCAACTCACCCGGAGAGCAATTTGCTCTTTTTCAGTAAACATTGACGAAAAAATTAATAAAACAGCAACAAAGCACAGGTATGACAAATATTACAGCAACAGAGCATTCTCAGACCTTTGCCCTACCTGGCTGGTGCTCTTTTGCATCGGGCTTTTGTGGTCACCAGAATGTAAACATTCACTTTATTATCTTTACTGAGCAACATAATAACCAGAGCAGTACTTTGACTTGGAAAAACTCAGGTGGATAAGATTCTGTCTTGCCAAGTTTTACATGAAATATCATAGTGACCCATAACCTGTCTTTTATATTAAGTAAAGCAGACTCAAAATTTTAGGTTTAAAATACTTTATTTGAGGGTGGCTCAGTCGGTTAAGCATCTGCCTTTGGCTCAGGTCATGATCCCAGGATCCTGGGATCAAGTCCTGTATCAGGTTCCCTGCTCAGCGGGGAGTCAGCTTCTGCCTCTGCCTGCTGCTCTCCCTGCTTGTGCTCTCTCTCTCTGTGTCAAATAAATAAAATCTTTAAAAAAAAAAAAAATCAGAATCCTGCTATTATTAAAGAAGGGCGTGGGGCATGTGTTGGGGGTAATACATATACCTTCAGGGAAGTTCAGATTATTATACATGTATATTTGGAGGGGTCCCTAGAATCTAGGTAGACTGTAGAAATATTAAGTGTGCTAAAAGTTGTTGATCCACTATGTGGTCGAGATGTAGGTATGGAAACGGCTCAATGGCTTGGGAAGAGGGACTGCCATGTACTCAGAGTAGTCAGCAATGGGTCCCCAGGCCAGAACAGGAACAGGAAAATCATAAGAGGAAAGGAAATCAATTTGAAAAGGATTCATGATCTTTCCTCCTAAGTAAAACCATGGTGCTCTCAGAGAGAACTATGGGACTCAGAAGACACTCCCTTGAAACTGGGAAGACCTGTTTTTGCTGATCGCACAATATTTTTGTATTGAGGGCAACTAAACACTCTTCGAGGGAATTTGAAGGACTAGGAAGAAAAAGAAAGAGTGAAGGCATTTTATTTTTGTTTCTGTGTCTTTTACTTACATTGCAGAAATAATGTGTAGGTGCCCGTGGATTTTGCCACTTCTCTAAAACTATAAAAGTTAGGGGGCGCCTGGGTGGCTCAGTGGGTTAAAGCCTCTGCCTTCGGCTCGGGTCATGATCTCAGGGTCCTGGGATGGAGCCCCGCATCGGGCTCTCTGCTCAGCGGGAAGCCTGCTTCCCCCACCCCCCCGCCCCCGCCTGCCTCTCTGCCTGCTTGTGATCTCTCTCTCTCTGTCAAATAAATAAATGAAACCTTTTAAAATAAATAAATAAATAAAACTATAAAAGTTAGAAAGTAAAACTTAAAGCCACAAATGTCACTTTTAAATGTCCACGGACAAGAGAAGAGGATGTTATTTAGACAGTCTCCTAAACTATTACAACAAAATCATTGCACGATATTTTTTTTAGTTTTGCTCCTTGCCACTTGTCCACTCCTTGCCTGATAGTATATTTTGGAGACAACAGTGCACCACTCAAGTGGCCAGCTTGCAGGCCTTGAATAATGTGTGTGTGTGTGTATGTGTGTGAGTGAAACTACAAGTGACTAGGCTATAAGTTTAGCCTTATTAACAGTATGCTTGGGACGCCTGGGTGGCTCAGTTGGTTAAGCAGCTGCCTCAGGTCATGATACCAGGGTCCTGCGATTGAGTCCCACATCAGACTCCTTGCTCAGCAGAAAGACTTCTTCACCCTCTGCCTCTGCCTGCCTCTCTGCCTGCTTGTGTTCTCTCTCTCTCTCCAATAAATAAATATTTAAAAACAAAACAAAACGGTATACTTTTATAGCCTGAGACAAGGAATTAGTATAATACTTTCGACAGCCTTTGAAATGAAAGTTACACTCTCCAAAAACACTGAGAGTTTTTGGACCCATTTCACTTGTCAACCACCATCAGCATTTGGGAGGAAAGAATATTTCATGTCCTTACCGTGGTTTCATATCATAACAGAAGGCATACAATATTTGAGTATTGATATTCTTTTTTTCTTTAAATATTTTATTTATTTATTTATTTGACAGAGAGAGAGAGAGAGGTCACAAGTAGGCAGAGTCAGGCAGAGGGACTGAGCCCGGTAGGGCTCGATCCCAAGACCCTGAGATCATGACATGAGCCAAAGGCAGAGACTTTAACCCACTGAGCCACCCAGGTCCCCTGAATATTGATATTCTATCCTAATGGAAGCAGTCACAAAAAGCCTTTGGCTTCTGGCCTTTTAGGTATGTTCCCATTAAATTCATGGGTTTCTAGTGAAAAACAGCAAAGAAATTGATAAGTATCAAGTGTTTAAGAAATGCTTTATTTGTTGTTTGTTTACCAACCACAGCTAGGTAAGAGGAACTGGGTTAATTCTGAAACCCTCAGTTTCCTTTCCTCTAAACCAGTAGCTACTGCAGGCCACTAATGCGTTCTTTCTTTTGTAGGAAGTTGCAAAATGAAAAAAGAAAAAACAAAACAAAACAAAAAAAGCAAAACCAAACCGGCGTTATCTTTAGCTTTTCTCTGATTTGGATATAGCTACAGTCCTTACTTTTTTTCTGGCAACTCTCGTCATAATTGTTCAAAGGGGAGAAATGAAGCAAAGGGGAGGAGCAGGGAATTGGGCCAAAGGACTTAAGGCAAGGATGTTGTCCTGAAGCTGGGCTCCTGGGATCCAGACAGCCAGAGGGCTTTTCTACTCGGCTCCAACGCAGGAAGGCTCCTCCCATTAGGAAGACTCAGGTGCCGCCTAACTCGGGTCCCTTGGAGACCAGATATCAGTTTCCTTGGAGAAATAGTTTAGTTGACTGCTTCCTTTTATGTGCAGAAGCTTTCTATCTTGATGAACTCCCCAAAGTTGATGAACAACAAAAGTTGCTTTTGTTTCCCTTGCCTTTGGAGATGTGTCTTGAAAGAAGTCGCTGTGGCCAAGGTTGAAGAGGTTACCGCCTATGTTTCCTGTACATAGGAAACATGTATGTTTTGGATGGATTCCTGTCTCACATTGAAGTCTTTCATCCATTTAGAGTTTATCTTTGTGTGTGGTGTAAGCGAATGGTCGAGTTTCATTCTTCTGTATATAGTTGTCTAATTTTCCCAGCACCATTTATTAAAGAGACTGTCTTTTTTCCACTAGATATTTTTTCCTGCTTTGTCAAAGTTTGGTTGACCACAGAGTTGAGGGTCCATCAGAAGGATGAATAGGGCGCCTGGGTGGCTCAGTGAGTTAAAGCCTCTGCCTTCAGCTCAGGTCATGATCTCAGGGTCCTGGGATGGAGCCCCACATCAGGCTCTCTGCTCAGCAGGGAGCCTGCTTCCCCCTCTCTCTCTGCCTGCCTCTCTGCCTACTTGTGATCTCTCTCTCTGTCAAATAAATAAATAAAATCTTAAAAAAAAAAAAAAAGAAAAAGAAAAGAAATCACCGGAGATAGGTTCAGACTTACTTGCTCAGATGGCCAGGACTCCAAAGGGCTGGAGGAAGACCTCGAAGGCAGTGTTTCTCTGCAGATTCACATGGGCACCTCTCACATTTTAACACATGGCGAAACCTTTAACACTTTTAAAAATAGCAGCTCTGAGGGTGCCTGGGTGTCTCAGTCGGTTAAGCCTCTGCCTTCGGCTCAGGTCATGATCTCAGGGTCCTGGGATCGAGCCCCGCATGGGGCTCTCTGCTCAGGGGTGGGGAGAGGGGGTTCTCTCTCTCCCACTCCCCCTGCTTGTATTCCTGCTTTCACTATCTCTCTGTCAAATCAATCAATCAATCTTAAAAAAATAGCAGCTCTGCTGGAATAAAATTCATGTACCATATACCATATTATACACCTATTTAAAGTATACAGGGGCACCTGTGTGGCTCAGTTGGTTGAGTGTCTGACTCTGAGTTTCAGCTCAGGTCATGATCCATGGGCCATGAGACCGCGCCCCGTGTGGGGCCCTGTACTCAGCAAGGAGTCTGCTTGAAGATTCTCTCCCCCTGCCCCTCCCTCCAGTGCTCGCTTCGGCAGCACATATACTAAAATTGCCCCTCCCTCCATGCTCTCTTTCTCTCAAATAAATAAACCTTAAAAAAAAAAATAAAGTATACTATGCAGTGGTGTTTTTGTATTTTCACACAGTTGTGCTGTCATCACCACAATCAGTTTTAGAACATTTTTATCACCCCCAAAACGTACGCATGAGCAGTCACTCCTCTCAGCCCCCAGTGCCTGGTAACAACCGATCTACTTCCTGTTTCAGTGGATTTGCCTACCCTGCACATTTTACATAAATGGACTCATACAGTGTGCGGCGTTTCACGAATGCCTTCTTTCACTTAGCATAATGCTTTTGAGGGCCAGGCATCTTACAGAAGCTACTTCATTCCTGTTTGGTGTGAGATAATCTTTCATTGTAAGGACCTACCACATTTTGTTTATTCACTCATCGGGTGAGCCACGTAAGGGAATCTGCAGGAATGTGTCTAAGAAATGTGTAAGGGAAAGTGGTCTGGGCTGTCACGGCTTCTGTTCGGGGCGGTCATATGGTGCTGAAAAGTCACTGAATGCTGTCCATAGAGCAAAACTGGGAAATAACTGACAGAAAAATGAATGAAGAAATTGCTGTATAGTCACATAGCGGGTTATAATACAACAGAAGAGTTGAAAATGTAGATAACCCCAGAGATTACATACTGTATGATACTCTTCTTATGAAGTTCAAAGACAAGAAAAATTAACATGTTGTCTACTCACATATATATATAAATATGATAACACTAAAAAGAAAGGAGACCAGTCACCTGAAATCAATTCAGGATAATGGTTACTATCTTGGGGGAGAGGCAGATGCAGAGGGTTGGAATAGGGTATTGACTCTAAACGGATAGGTATAACTTGTTGGTAATGTTCTTGGGCTAGCGATGAGATCAAAGGAGTTCATTAGAAACGTATAAATATAAAGAAGGGCTACCATGGATTAATGATGAAGAGTGTCATGAACCCAAAAATCAAAAAAAAAAAAAAAAAAAAAAAAAAAAA